>ML769775.1:0-57700 GCA_009733575.1 Gymnopus androsaceus JB14 | reverse complement strand
TCCTTTCAAGATATAGCGGAGGTCGGTTGGTGAATACGCTCGAGGAGCATCATACTTGACATATCTTGTACAAAGGGGAGTCCAGGCTGAGATAATGGTAAGACTGCAAGAATGATGTAACATTAGCGTAGCTTACTTGTTCGAGTCCAGGTGTCGTATCCAAGCACTCCATCACATCGGTGACCTGTGAACAATGCGTAAGAGTAGCAATGATAAATCAACTGAAGTTGCGCACATAATTGGTTGTTTTCAGCGACTCGACTCGAGATAATGTGCCATAAAGTCGGGCCACCGAGCCCAAGCTGTCCTTTACGCTCCTCAGAGGACAGGACTTCCAAAATTGGGTATGCGATATACCCTTCTATGAGTGGATGATAATCAAGTTTTCCCTCCAGGTCCTCGACCTCATGGAACAGCGGTTCTTCGCTCTGAAAACAATGGCAGTTTAAAATTGTTTCAGGGCCTGCAGCAACAGCAATTATGGCCGCGCCTGTCGAAGGGATGTTATAAGCAATTGTATGTTTCAATGACAGACATTTACTCTTGGATTTATCTTCGGAAGCCAATCTGAGAAGATAGTGCGTGCAAGATTTTCCAGGAAGATAGCGACGCTCAACATCTCGAGCAACTCTCTTGTAGGAAAGTTGGACAAGAAAGCCATTCTTCTTAGTTCCTCCTCGCGTAGCTCGATCATCTCTTTCTGTGGCTCCCGCGCGGATTCTTCGATGAATGGATACCTATTCAGATGGAATTCGCAGTTATATAGCATTATGCGATACACAGCTCGACGAAATCGACATGATTCCTGTGAGTCAAGCTGGCTAACCACTGAGGTGCGATCAACGTGTCTATGAATCAAAAAATGAGCTAGAAACTAAGCTGGTAGTCGCTGCCACATACCTGAAGCTGAATAAATTTTCCAACTCTGTCACAATACCCTCCGTATGCTGGATGGACCTCCTTTCGTACGCCGTCATGATAATAGGTGGGTCGTTAAGGACATTAGGAAATAGTGCATGGTCATCCATTTGTTCCAAGCAGACTCGGCGACGATAGAGTTCGAGTGCTTGAGGAAAAGTGGGGCCAAGGACATGATAATATAAGGAGTACAGTATCGACTTGGGGTGTGTCTGATAAACCCGGGAAATCGGTTTTGCAACGAGGATAGTTGACAAAAGTGTTGAGTATGATGAGGAATATTTGAGAATCTCTTCGATTACATCGTCAGAAAGATGCAGCAAGCTAGTCGATCTTTCCATGAGAGCATGACAGTTTGTCATAGTACTGGTCACGATCTGTCACGATGCACATGTACGTTACTATTCGACACTATTCGACAGCGCTTCCCTTCCACACCTTCCATGAGAAATAATCAATCTAAACATTCTGACATTGCCAGCGCAAATATTGAGGGCATACAAACCACAGTAAGTAGAGTTTTCAATGTATTGTTCTCTTGTTATCAATATCCCCCCTTAGAACTTTGCCAACCAAGCATCATCGTCGACATCCCCTGAGATGAACAGGCACCGATTCGATGGGCCCCTCCTACTCCCGTCTGGGAGCTTCTTGAGGCTGCCTACAATGAAAGCAGAGAGGTTTTGCCTTCGGTCAAGTATGCTCCGCATGGGACTGAGGTTGAACTGGAACTAAAACCAAACGATACGTATGTCACTGTACTTTTTGTGTTTATATATATATAGTACTTATCTTATCTTAATTTTGGTTCAGCGTGATGTTTTGTAGCGATGAAATGGAGCCTCTGGGTGCACTCTCTCATGCTGAGCGCATCAACCAAGGTTGGGTTGGCTGTCTACTAAAAATCAAGCACACGCTGCAATATGGCTCACTGGCCAATGTTGCATGGATTCTCAGAGCAAGGGAGATTGATGGCACGTAGGTGTTGCAGCGCATTTTATCTGTTATTGCCTTTTGCATATGGTTCTGGGGGTCAGCCAAAATTATTTCCGTGTTTATTTGGGCTGCAAATGAATGGGGGGCTATGCGAAATGAATTAAGGCCTATATTCTTTTTGGCTTGGGCCTTTGGTTTCCATAGTTTTCAATTTATTTGGACCCAAACAAACAAGTTCAAAAAAACCATTGACCCCCAGAACCATATGCAAAAGGCAATATCTTTTTAAATGAAACTTGCAACTAGAGTTCACTTTCCTCAATCAAAGCGGGCTGCTCTCTGTGCAGCTTCCGCCCCTCGGGAGCTATTTCGTTCCAACCACACCACGGTGATGAGGATTATAGATATTATTGGTAAACCAGCAAGTTCTTTGTTACCTTTCAAGCTCACTGCCTTTAGTAGGCTGCATCAATGTCATTCCTATTGACTTTGGTAAACTTGGTGATCAGCCTTGGGTTCCTTTCAAAAGCTTTTTTAAAAGAGCAGAACTGAAGATCCCCCAAACCTGGGGCCATTCTTACATCCGATACACAGGAACCAATGCTTCTTGTTCTTCATACAATCCATGAAGCTCACGCCAAGTCTTGTGTCAAAGTTGCAAGGAATGGGTTGACATTGACACAAACAAAACAACCACATGACAAGGCAAGCGCTCAGATGCTATCACCTTCCTGGAACGTTTACAGGATCTGCCAGTGCTGAGGGGACTCGGAGGTTGGTTGAATGCAAGGGAATACAATGATATATGGGAAAAGGTGAATAATGACTATGGCAAGAAAGTAGCCAGAAACTGGTTGATTGGAGGAACCTATGATGTGCTTGAAAGTGACTTGGACAGGAAGGAGGTTGCAGCAGCAGCAATGTTCATGGATGAAATGGCAAAAGATATGTTTTTCATTTGCTCCATATATAAACACAAGATTTAGATACCAGTCTGCACTAAAAATCCATCAGCAAAACCTGTACCATCACAATACACTTCTTTTGTCTCTGGAGCAAGGATAGTAACTCCATCAGGAAAAATGGTCTGGGCCCAGGGCTGACTTTAGGTTGACCCACAATGACTTAAAGAGACTTAAGGGAACCTAAGGATACCTAGGTCTCCTAGGCCACCTAGGTTGCCTAGACTGCCTCAGTTTCTTTGAGGTCACCTAGGTTGCCTAGGATTTAGGGATAAACCTTGGGAATTTGAGGCAACCTGAGTAAACCTGAGCTAACCTGAGGAACCTGAGGTAACCTGAGGTAGCCTGGGGTAGCCTGGGGTAGCCTGGAAGACCCAAGGTGACCAGGGTGACCAGGGTGACCAGGGTAGCCTAGGTTCCCTAGGTCATCATAGGTTTAACCCCTTTTTGCTGATGTCCAGAGATCTCCAGAGACCTTTGGAGATGCCTGGAGGAGTTTGACAGCTTTTCAACAGCTTTTTGACAGCTGCCAGAGCTCTGGAGATCTCTGGAGACCTCTGGAGACCAACCAGGTTTGGCTGACATCAGCAAAACCTGGGTGAAGGTCATAGCAGCTATAGCAATCTATAGCAAGCCATAGCAGCCATAGTGCTATGAAATGCTATGAGCTGCTATGAGGCTAGTACAGTAGAATACTGTACCATTTCGATCGAGCGTTCAGTCATGCATCATGGGCACCTCTGAACTGAACTAAAATCCAAATTCGTCATGCATCATATGTGCCTCTGAACTAATATCAAATCCATCATTTTTCTACCTAGATAATAAATTTTCCGTTCGCGGCTGTTTTTTTCCCCATGTACAGCTGCATTGGCTATAAAAAAATGCTGTACAATTAGCTATTATTGTTTCCTCAGCTCACAACAAACTATTTCAAGTATATTGGGCTCTGGACAAGCACTAAATTTGTGGTGAACTGAACTCAAATTTTTCTCCATCATGCATCATTAAGGTCAATGAACCAATGAACTGGTGGTGTCAATGCATCATGCATCATCCTGGATGAACACTCGATCGAAATGGTACAGTACCTCATATGGAATGACCTCATGTGGAATAATACCTCATATGGAATATGATTTTGACAGTACAAAAAGCCTAATTCCCCTCAAATCTGTATGTCATATGGAATATCCACTACAGAGGCAAACCCCCAGGCAAAATTTTTGATTTTCCTGTGATTTGTAGTAGGTTTGAGGCTTCGAATTTTTTGATATAATATCTAAGCCACATCTCCATTAAGTTTACTGTACCGTTTCGACCAAGTGTTCAGTCATGCATCACATTGGCCCAAAATGAACAGTTCACACCAAGGTGTCACCAGTCATTTGGGGTTATGAACACCGTGACAACCAAGACAAAAAAAAAAACCTCCAAAACCCAGAAAAAATACTTTGAAAAGCTAAAAATTTTCTCATTCTACCTTTAAACAAGCTAGAATGAGTTGAAATGAGGCAAAATGGAGAGTATAATGTAAATATAAGTACAGATAATTGACCCTTGTGAACAGTTCACTGCTCAGTCACAGGTCACCGTGATCTGTGAACACTTAGAACTCTGAACAGGACAGGTCACCTGTCACACCCTGTGAACACTTGGTCGAAACGGTACAGTATAGCATAATTAATATGCCTAGACTAGATCATGGACCAAAAAAAAATTAAACAATAAAAACTGCTAACAAGTCGGAAAAACATGGATGATCCCTTGCACTGCATGGCCAACATCCACAATTGGGCTATGAGCTTACCCAAAGTGTTTAAGGATACTAGAGCATGTCCAGAAGGTTGGAAGAGCAATTTTACGATACATTGTGGCCCCATTTGATGGTCACATGTGATATTTCGCCTGGGGGTTTTCAGCACTTTTTCATGAACAGCAGTAATTGATTTATGTAGACACTAAATGTGCTCACAAAACTCTGAAAAAATTTGAACATGATGCTATGATGCATATAACTTGACTGCCAAAAATGGCTTGCTTAAATCCATCGTCAACTCAAATTATTGCCTAATCTTTTGAAAGTTTTTCCCCTGGGGGTTTGCTTCTGTATATTGTTCATGCTCAAATTAATAAGAGTAGAGTATACTAAGTAGTGTAGCAGAGCTAGTAGAGTAACTAGTAGAATGCCAATGGGCAGTGCTCCTGCAAAATCCACAGTGATCCACAGCCACCCATAGCATCCCACAGTTCTGTACAGAGGGGTATGTTGCTATAAGCTCCATGAGTGCTATGGGTTGTGTACAGAACACCCAGGTTTTGCTGATGAATAAGTGAAGCTTTGATAGAATTGACAAGAAAAGGAAATGAGAAAAAGCCCTCCAGACTGAGAGGTTGGGTCAATGTTTCTGGGACTAGGAATGTTGGAGGGATTGTGACTTGACAAGGGGACTGTCCGACAGAATTTAAGAAGCTAGTTGTTAAAGTAATTGTAAGGGAAAATAAACAGTTGTTAGAAGCATCATTCCATGATGCAATGAAACCATTCCTTGTCATATACATGGTCTGCAAAGGATAACTTGGTGTATCCTACCCGAGATATAATGCATAAATTCTGAGGCCTCCATAATGGTTTTCAAAACTGAGGAGGAATCCAGATTATACCATAAGGGCAATTGGGAAAGGTAATCCATCCATTACTTGAAAGATTCCAGTTATTGTGTGCTAGGAAAGAATAGGTTGAAAATCAAGCGTAGACAGAGAAATGAAACACTACCTTGGAATGACTCAGTGTGATCTATGAGTGTGTTATTCAGTGGAGAATTGGAAGGGGATCCCAAATCCTGAGTGTTTCATCATGAGAGCCAGACACAATCCTGGTTCCATCAGGTGAAAAGGCAACAGAATTTACAATATGATCATGACCTTTCAGAGGATCAGCCATTTGAGCACCAGTACTGGGATCCCAGATCCTGACTGTTTTGTCTTCAGAGCCAGACACAATCTTGGTTCCATCATGTGAAAAGGCAACTGAATGGACCCAATGATCATGACCTTGCAGAGGATCACAGATTTGAGCACCAGTAGTGGCATCCCAGATTCTGACTGTTTTGTCTCTAGAGCCAGACACAATCCTTGTTCCCTCATGTGAAAAGGCAACTGAATTCACAACATCATCATGACCTTGCAAAGGATCATCTAATTGAGCAACAGTAGTGGCATCCCAGATCCTGACTGTTCTTTCATCAGCGCCAGACACAATCCTGGTTCCATCATGTGAAAAGGCAACTGAATGGACCCAATGATCATGACCTTGCAGACAATCACCCATTTGAGTACCAGTAGTGGCATCCCAGATCCTGACTGTTTCATCTCCTGAGCCAGACACAATCCTGGTTCCATCATGTGAAAAAGCAACTGAATTCACAACATGATCATGACCTTGCAGAGGATCACCAATTTGAGCACCAGTAGTAGCATCCCAGATCCTGACTGTTTTGTCATCAGAGCCAGATACAATCCTTGTTCCATCATGTGAGAAGGCAACTGAACAGACCCAATCATCATGACCTTGCAGAGGATCACCTATTTGAGCACCAGTAGTGGCATCCCAGATTCTGACTGTTTTGTCTCTAGAACCAGACACAATCCTTGTTCCATCATGTGAAAAGGCAACTGAACATACCCATTTATTATGACCCTTCAATATTACATCTGTCATCCGACTTTGTGTCTGAGCCTCAATCCAAGTATTTTTAAGGTGGGGTTTACATTCAAAATTACTTTGCCAAAAAGGAATGATACTGAGATATAAATGTGGTCTTCTTCCCTTAGCTTCACCACTTGAAAACTGTACTCGTAAATTTTGGAGGTATTTCATCATCCTTATTCCTTCAAATTTAGCATCAGCATCTGTGATTTTCTGCAAAAACTTCAGTTATTTATTCACCTAATTATACTTCCACCTGAAACTAACCTTAAGACTTGAGTCTATAGCTTCTCCACATTGTGGCAATAGGTCCAGTATGCTCATGGCTTCAATCCAATATACTCCCTTTCCCTTCAAGAACTTATACAATTCCTTTAAAACATTCTCCTGGGTCTCACATTCACTGAAATGATAACTCCAAAACTGACAAGCATATTGAAGTGTTTCTCCTATGTTGTCCTTAACTTTCCTCTCAAAGTTAAGCACTTCCTTATCTGGTGTAAATGATGAAGGGAGCTCACAGATATTGAATTTTAACTCTTTCATTGTTTTCAAACATGCAAAGGTCAGCTTGAGATGGTGAGACTTTATCCACTCAGCTTTCATCACCTTTACAAGATAGTCAGGAAAAGAGGCATGAAATGTAAAAACACAATTATTGTCATCAGAAATATAGACAAGTGCTTTCAGTTTTTCTATCAGATTGGCCACACCAGCCTCTGTCAAACCCAATAGGTTAGCTATGGCATTACATGTCAATGGCTTTCCTGTGCAAGTGATGGTGTAAAGAATCATCTTATCTTCCTGGATTTCATGAGGTGGATTTTCACTTGAAATGGCACTGCTTACAATGCCATCATAAAGTTGGTGCAGATCCTGATATTGGCTACTCTGCTTCAGTGAATCAGTCAGTCTCTCCTTTTGCCTTCCAAGATAGCTGCCACCCTTCACATGTTTCACCATTGTTGCTGCATAAATGAAGAGCTTTCCAGACAATGATGTAAGATGCTCAAGCTCCTTCTCTGATGAATAGATTCCATCCAGCTCAGTTTTAACATAATTATATATGTCTTCTTTGACTAAACTTTGTTCAACTTGGTGTAAAAGAAATTTATTGATATATGAAACTGGCTCTAATTGTGTAAAGTTGCTTGCATCAATAAGTTTCTGGATTGCCTTCTCTGGGTGACTGGTCAAGAAAAATTTTAATCCTGGTAATTCTCTTCTCTGGATTGCCCTTTTAAGTGGTTTAAGTACCCATGAGACTTCTTCACATTCATCCAAAGCATCCACAACAAGAAAAGGTGTATATAATCTTATTTTTCCATTAATGGCTGCATTCCATGGCTGAACTAAGAGTTTTTTGATCTGCTCTTCTGGCTTCATCACTGGATAATCAGGATCTTCTTGCATGATATTCATCAGTGAAGCTGCAAATATTCCGGAGAATTTTGCTAGCTGGTATGCCAATGTAGGAACAATCATCTGGTAATCTCTGCGTTCTGGAATTTGGCGTGAACAGAAAAAGGTCCCAGCGAGTAGACCTTTCTTCTTTAATCTTATGCAAAGAGACATTGCAATTGTACTTTTTCCTGTTCCAGCCATCCCACACATCCAATAGCCAAGTGCATCGTAAGGATTATTGCTAGTTGCCCATTTCTCAATATCAGAAAGAATTTGTTCCCTTGTGCCCGAACTACATGGCTTGCGAGCAAGCCTGATGCCCACACCTGCATCATAAAATGCCTGTTGCGAGTATGTCAACTTTCTCATAATGATTTCCTATGATTCAGATATAAATAGTCAGGTCGTCACCTTGATTCATTTTTTACTATTTAAAAGTTAAACTTACATGCAAAACTTTGTGATCTTGAGAAGAAATGTTGTATAGGTTTTCTGATAAGTATCTTTAAATTTGCGAGGATTCATTCAGAAAAGATTCGAAGAGCATTCATGCTGTTCAGCTCGGCCGTTCAGTTCAAGACTTCATTGCTCCTGTCATATGACGGGAATATTTGGCTCAGCCGCTCAGAAACCACCAGTTGACCCTAGCTCTTCTTGTTTCTCCATGGTTTCTCCATCATCTTCAGCAATCTCATAATCCTCTTCAACATCAACTGAATGCATCATTATACCATGTTTATCAACGTCGAGCCCTTCAATGAACTTTTCAGGATTGAGCACATGTTCAATCACCGCTTCGACGGGAAGGTCTGAAGAATCATCAGGTGAGAATGTTGATTTTTCGCCCTCCAAGTCAATCCCCTCAATATACTCTGCTTCTTTATCTAAATCACTAACCACTATCTTTGTCTTTTTCCTTCTTCCTGCTAGTGACCTTCACACCGGAAAGGGAAGAAATTAAGGTCGACTGAATTGCCACCTGAATTATTGCGATAATCCACAAATGGGATATCAATTATCATGTAATTATTCCCACACCTATACATGGCTTATCCAGAATTATGTGCATTTTTCAGTTACAAAATAAGGTCTACCAAAATTTTCCCTTTTCCTGTGCTTTGGCTTTCCTATGAGGTCATTTTCACCAAAATTCCAACTTTTGATCAATCAGTTTTGATTCTAACTATATACTTTAACTTTTTTAACTTCAACTTTATACAATGTATCCAGTACCCATAAGTTCAACTTCTGCAGAGCCAAAGAAACACTGGCTTAGATACAGGTTCAATTATTATTCCTACAACATTAGTAGCCCCTAGAATGAGCACGAATATATCAGCAAAACCTGTATGTTCTCTGAGATCAGGAAAAATGGTCTGGGCCCAGGATGACCCCAGGTCACTTAGGCAGCCTAGGCCACCTAGGAATAATGCAAAAACTTTTGGATACCTCAGGTATCCTAGGCCTCCTAGGCCTCCTAAGCCTCCAAAGCCTCCTAGGAATTCTGAGGGTATTCTCAGGTTAGGGTTTTAAGGTCCAATTCAATGAACTGCAAATAAACCGTGAATTGCATTGGATTGCACTGTAGATTGCACTGCTGAAGGCTGCACTGATGCACAGTTTAAATCAGTGCCAGTTCATGGTGCATTCAATTTTTGAAAATTACCTAAACTGCCTTGCATCAGTTTAAATCTGTGCAAATTAATACTAATACAAACAGAGCTATGAGCAACCTTATCATGCTGAAATTTCATTTCCAATAGTATATACATGATAAACAGCACATCTACCAGCTGGGTTGGCATTATTATGCTGAGGTACTCTATTTTTGGATGTAAGAATGACCAGTTCAAGCCAGTTTAAATTGTGAATTGCATTAAACTGCACTGAAAAATGCACTGCTAAAGACTGCACTGATGGACCATTTAAACCAGTGCCAGTTTACAGTTCATCCAGGTTTCAAAAAATCATGCACTGGTGCAATTCATGATTCATTGAAAATTTAGCAAATAAACTGAATTGAATTGGAACTTAAAACCCTATCTCAGTGTTGAAGCAGACATATGATCAACAAATGGTGAGATCCATTACTCACCTGATTATGTAGCAAGTAGACTGGTCTGGAGGACTAGTTGGAGAGCGAAGAGTTCTTGTATAGACAAGTAGTAGTACAACTGAGTGTGCTAAGGAGTACGGATACTAGGTACAGTATTTATACTAAGTACGACTACAACTATACAGTAACATAGTAAGGTGGCTTAGGGCATAGGGTACGATCATAATGGTTCAACAGCATGTAAGTACGATGTGTGATCGAGTAATTACGACTACGTTCGACTACTATTGTATTGAACAGTTCATATGCTTCATAAGCGTATGTATCATATTTATAGAACTAGCGAATGGCATAATTACAGCGTCTTGTATGCTTATTGAGCAAATACAAAGACAGTGCTGTTGCCTTATGTAGCGCAGCTACAAAGGTGTTTCAAGGAGTATTAACGGGACGAAAGACTCATGTCGAGTCGATCGATGACGTCACTATCGTAAGCGTCAGATCCTTTCAACACTCCCCCTCGCTAAGAGTAGTGATAGGGAATTAAGCTTTAAGGACTTAGAACCACGTTCTAGTTTTTGATATGACTTAGCGTACGGTCATCGAAGATTTATTCAAAGAAATGTAATGCCAAGAAGATCTCGGAATTTCTTGAACTTAATCAATGCGAGATTCTTTGTCAGAATATCAGCAATGTTGTCTTCGGTTCGAACATAGAATAGTTCGACGTTTCCATTTTCAATCTTTTCCCGAATATAGTGGAAGCGAATATCAATGTGTTTCGTTCTTCTCTCTTGAATTGGATTAGAAGCGAGGAAGATTGAACCTTGATTATCACCACATAACGGTAATGATTGAATAGGAATTCCGATCTCATTGAATAAAGATCGAAGCCACTCGAGTTGTCGACAGGAGTCGGACAATGCCATATATTCGGCTTCGGTGGACGAGAGTGCAACAGTTTTCTGTTTATGGGAAACCCAACAGATTGGAGCAGCGGCCAATTGTATGATCATCCCAGTATGGGATTTTCGGTCATCTGGATCAGAGGCCCAATCTGAATCACAGTATGCCATAAATCCTTCGTCGGAGTTACCGTCAAACACAATTTCATATTTCCGAGTATACATTAAGTAACGGACGATATGAAGTGCTTTGTTAAGGTGATCCGGACTTGGATTGGCTGAGTATTGACTCATTTTTATGACAGCGAAATCGATGTCAGGGCGTGTGCCAAGCATTAGATACAATAAAGATCCAATAACTTGTTGAAACTTCTGTCGGAGTTTCGGATCGACTTTTCCATCGTTTTCACGAGGATTCCATGAAGAAGGTAATGGTGTGTGAGCGTCTTTAAAGTTTGACATCCCAAATCGTTTAATGATTTTATCGAGATAGTCACGTTGATCGAGGATCAACTTCTTTTTAGATCGGTCTCGTTTAATGCGCATTCCTAGGAACTCTTTAGGTTCACCAAGATCGCGACATTCCCATTTTTTCATGAATTGCTCTTTTTTCTTCATTACCAGGGATTTGTCAGATCCCATGAAGAGAGCGTCGTCTACGTATACAATGGCAATTACGGTTTTGCCTTTTTCTTTGAAGGTGTATACACCGCCATCTGAACTAGTGCGCTTGAATCCGAGTTTACCCATGGATTGATTCATTTCTTTCCACCAGGATAAGCCACTTTGTTTCAGACCGTATAATGAACGATGTAACCTCCAAACCTTGGTTTTGTCCTTAACGAAACCTTCGGGTTGTTCCATATAGATCTCTTCATCAAGCTTGCCGTACAAATAAGCCTGTTTGACGTCTAAAGCCTGGATTTCCCAGTCTTCTAAAGCGGCTAAAGCGAGAAGAGTTCTAACGGTTTCGAATCGCGCAACTGGCGAAAACAACTCGTTATAATCGATACCAAATTGTTGTGAAAAGCCTTTAGCGACAAGTCGGGCTTTGTAGCGACCGTCTTTCTTTTTATTAAAGACCCAACGACATTTGATTGGTTTACGACCGTGAGGGATTTTGACTTCCTCAAATACTTTGCGTTTGCGGAGTCCGTCCAGTTCTTCTTTACATGCATGATCCCATTTCGCCTGTTCATCAGCAGGTAGATGCCGATAATGCCGAGTAGAACTCCAGGCGTCAGGTGTACTTGAAAGGAAGCTTTTAAGTTCCATTTCGTAAGTAAAGGGAATCGATTGCGAAAGTAAGAAGTTCTGTAATTCTACTCCCCCTTCCTGAACTATACGAGAGAAGTTAATCTCTTCGAACCATGGTTCTTCCTGTTCACCATCATCATGATCTTCATCTTCCCTGAATGGGAGATGCCGGTGGAGTGTCAAGATCTATAGGAGATGCATGACGATCGGGATCAATGATAGGTTGTGTACTTGTACTAGGCTCGTTTGGTTTAGGAACATTGACACGAACTTGACGTTTTTCTTCGATCTTTTTATTTCGATCTACTTTTTGTCTAGTACGAGTGTCATTAAGAGTATTCTCTTTGACCTTTTGAGCTTGACGTTTCCAAGTAGCAGTCTTGCGAATATTTTCGCGAGTGGTAGGAATTAAACCAGGACGATTAGGAGCAGTTCGGGTGCGGACAGGATTTTTACTTTTCCATTCAGCAATAGCTTCCGGGTCGTACCAAAAAGGTTTAGGTGGGACCGGTGGAGGCTGTTCGTGAGGAATTTCATTATCATGAGGGGTAGGAGAACGTGGACGTTCCGGACTAGCTTCTCGTGATGTGCGCCGAGATGTGGGTGCATTTGTATAAATGTCATCGGCATCATCCGGATCATTGTCAAAATTTCCTGGCTGTACAGGAGAATGATCTGATTTATCGGGAGAAGTAAACGGGATATGACTAGGATCATAAGGATCGTTGTCATCTGAAGATCCATTGTCAGCAGGATCATCAGTTGGTCGTGTTGGGGGTTTATCACTTGGTATGATAGGACTAGGTTTATTGGAGGGTTTGTGACTCTTGTCAGAATCGCGGCAGCGTGGAAACCAATCTTCAATAAAGCGAGCTTGAGCACCATAGTATAGCGCGTTATTACTACGCATGAAGATATATCCTTTGCTTCCTGTGTCGTAACCGATGAAAATCATTGCTTCGGAATGTGCGGATAATTTATTTTTCCGCTGTGCACGTGGAATGAACACGTATGCACCACAACCAAATGTTCTGAAATAAGAAACATCCGGTTTGTTCCGTAAGAAGATTTCAATAGGTGTCTTCCAGTTCAATCGACGGATCGGAGTGCGGTTGTATACATGCATAGATGTGGAATATGAAAATTCCCACCAAGAATCAGGGCAGCAAGCGTGGTGTCGCATAGCTTCTGATTTATCTATTAGAGTGCGATGTATGCGTTCGGCGCGACCGTTCTGTTGATGAACATGAGGTTCAGATTTATTAACCTCGATACCTTCCGTTTTGAGATAATTGATAAATTGATCCGATAAGAATTCTCCCCCTCGATCAATACGTATCTTTTTAATTTTACGTCCGGTTTGCTTTTCGGCCCATGCTTTAAATTGATTAAAAGCGAGGAAAGCTTCGGACTTAAGACGTAGTTTGACAGAGTAAGCGTAAGACGAACAATCATCCAAGAATGTGACAATATATTTGTATTTATGATAAGACTGAATCGGTAATTCGGTCAAATCAAAGTGCACAAGTTCTAGGGGATGTTCGGCACGTTTAGACGAAGAGGGGTATGATTTCTGAGGTTCTTTACCAATAACGCATCCTTTACAGATGTGTTTCTCAGTAGGAGTAGGTATCTTAGGAAGACCTTTGACGTTAGCAGGAGCATGCTTAAGGATCTCATTGCCTGGATGGGCAAATCGGTTATGCCACAAGTCGTAATCGATAGAAACCATATTGACTATTTGTGCTTCAGGATTCAACACGTCAGCGTGAAGCCAGTGGAGCGAATCACCGGTATTATACGGTTTTCCAGTCATAATGATTTTACGATTTGACTTATTGCGTATCTGACTTTGATCTCCATTAATGACTGTATAGCAGCCATTTTTATTTAATTGACCAATTGAAATAAGGCGATGTGGGCTATCGGGCTGGTAATACACTGGGTGTAACTTAGTCGTGTGGGTAACACCTGTTCCATTTTCATGACGAATATATACTGTTCCAGCGCCAAGTACATGCGAACGAGATTTCTTATCAGCAGATACAAGTGGAATTGGATTTCTCCATTCCTTGTAATCAGCGAAATCTTCAATATTCGGAGTAAAGTGGTATGAAGCGCCGGAATCAAGTAGCCAAGATGTGTCATACGTCGTTGCTTGTATTCTTACATTATTTCAGGTAGTTCCTTACTCTCAGTAATTGCATGCATAAAATTAATATATTTTGCCTCATCAAGAGGCTCAGGCGTAAGTACAGAATCAAATAAATAAGAACTAGTTGCATGGTACAAATGTTCGTGCAAAGTATCGTTATTTATAGTAGAAGATCTGTTTAGCCGATGCAATGAATTAGAGATTTTCTTTTTAAGGAAATTAAAAGGGACTTGCCAGTAAGAAGTACGTTCATCGCCAGATCCGTACATTTCCTCGTCGTAATCGTCGATTCTGGCGAAGCCATCATCAACGACGGATTGAGCCCAATCAGGCGGCAACTCTTGTTCCTCTATCTTCATATTTTGAGGAGAGGATCGAGTTTGCCCGTGTAAGGGTCAATATCCTTAAGAGGATCGGTGGAGGATGAGAAAGAGGCGAAGTTAGCAACTGGGAGCGGATTGTCGGTGGAAGCCTCATTGGCGTGCGGTTTGCCTTTGCCTTTCCATTTCTTCTTCTGATTGCCTTTATCGTTGTTGCCGCTATTGCCACCGGAGGAAGATGCCTGTTGGTTCGAACCAGAAGTGTCAGCGTTTGGCTTCTGCTTCTTTTGTTTCGACCAGGAGTTCTTCGATTTGCGCTTCTTGTTCACCGTAGAAAGGCGAGAAGCGAGAGATGTGGCGTTAGAGCGGCGACGATTGTATTCATCCTGAATCTTGGGGATGATGGCAGCTAAAGTGAGATTTGTGCCAGTATGTTGGCTCAACATCGTCATTGCTAAACCATCCCAAGCACGAGGAAGTGCGGCAAGAAGAACCATGGCTTTGACAGGTTCTGACAGGGTGAGACCAGAGGCGTCAAGGCGGCCGAAGATCGAAGTGAGGCTTGCGATCGGCATAGCCGGATCGGAGTTCTCAGCGATCTCAAAACCAATGGCCTCTCGGAAGATTCCGAAGAGTCCAGCGGCACCAGGAGTACCATAGGTGGTCTTGAGTTGTTGCCAGGTCAACCTAGCAGTGGCCTTGATTGCTGTTTGCCTAATATGGTTAGGCAAGCGGAGAGAGATAGCACCGATGGCGGCACCGTTGTTCTCATCCCAGGCATCAAGAATATCCTGGTTGGAAGCAGGATTGCCATTAGGAGTTGGGCAAACCTTAGTACCGGAGGCGTGTCCGAAAAGCTTTTGGACTTGAAGGTAAGCCTTCATTCCAGACGACCAATCGTTGTAGTTGGAACCATCGAAGAGGGGAACAGCGTTGATTGCAGAGGTGGAAGACATTGTGATTCTGGTTATGAACTTGTCAGTAACGATCAATTAAGATGTTTGACATGTCCAAGATTATGAATCTCAGATTCACTTGACTTCGGTGATTACCCATTTAGACTTTGTTGTGGTGTGATCGCAGTTTGTTTATATCCATCCATTTTCCATCTCTGATCGGGTCATACACATCCCGCATCAGCAAGTTTGAACTTAAACTATGTACAAAAACCATATGCCAATAGAAAACCGTTTGAATTGTCATAGCTCGTGTTTTCTTTACCAGTAGAATCAATTAAGATTCAAGGTTCAGAAAGCGAGTATTCAGATCTAATAGGCGTTTAAGGGACTTAAGGCAATATGGGGGAATACTACAGTAGGAGGCCAAGAAACTCTCACGTGTTCGCAATTGCCCAGCCTACGCGCATATGCTTTTGATTATTCACATAGCGGCAGAAGTCTACCTGGGAGCAGGGATCGGCCCGCAAACAGCCCTAAATGAATAGGAGCTGCCAAAAGTTTGTTCAACGTGGAGTGCCTGTGTATATACAGTGTAGGTAATAGTTAGTTCAATTGAAGAAGCCTTATATATTTTAGGCTCTTCCGGAAAGGAGGTAACAAAGTGAATCAATGATTACCATTTACACCCAAACCCGAAGCCACTAATCATCGTGCCTAATGTCTACGAGGTAGGACCAGATGAGTTCGTTAACGCGATCAACCATTTGTCAAAGACGCAATGGTGTAACGACCTTTGTCGAGCAAATCCGGGGCCCATAACCTGTTGAAGCAGACATATGATCAACAAATGGTGAGATCCATTACTCACCTGATTATGTAGCAAGTAGACTGGTCTGGAGGACTAGTTGGAGAGCGAAGAGTTCTTGTATAGACAAGTAGTAGTACAACTGAGTGTGCTAAGGAGTACGGATACTAGGTACAGTATTTATACTAAGTACGACTACAACTATACAGTAACATAGTAAGGTGGCTTAGGGCATAGGGTTCGATCATAATGGTTCAACAGCATGTAAGTACAATGTAAGATCAAGTAATTACGACTACGTTCGACTACTATTGTATTGAACAGTTCATATGCTTCATAAGCGTATGTATCATATTTATAGAACTAGCGAATGGCATAATTACAGCGTCTAGTATGCTTATTGAGCAAATACAAAGACAGTGCTGTAGCCTTATGTAGCGCAGCTACAAAGGTGTTTCAAGGAGTATTAACGGGACGAAAGACTCATGTCGAGTTGATCGATGACGTCACTATCGTAAGCGTCAGATCCTTTCAACACTCAGGTTGCCTCAGGTTGCCCCAGGATGCCTCAGGACAGCCCAGGATGGCCCCCAGAATGCCTAGGAGGCTTGGGAGGCCTAGGAGGCCTAGGATACCTGAGGTGTCCAAAGTTTCTGCATTATTCCTAGGTGGCCTAGGCTGCCTAAGTGACCTGGGGTCATCCTGGGCCCAGACCATTTTTCCTGATAAGTCCAGAGTGTCTCATCCCTACTGATGCTTTGGATTCAAGTGTTTGCAGCTCCTCCATAGTAAGTACTAAGACTGCTTTTCTAATTCCTGGACCTAGTACTCAAGTCAGATCACTAGTCCTTGCTTTTTTTTTTTTTTTTCGGCACTAAGCACCCAAAGCTCAAGGAACATTGGTTGTGAAACTGTAACATGTAGTTAAATAGAACATAGGATTCAGGCTAGCATTGGTTGAAAACCTATAACATTTACTGAGATAGAACATAGGATGCAGGTTAGCATTGGTTTCATAATGCAACATGTACTGAACAAAATGTAGCATGTACTGAAAGCAGAGTCATGGGATAGGAACATGTCATGTAATTACTAAGGCTAAACATAGGATGTGAAACACCAGCTGACCCTTGACTGGTGATGCAGGCTTGGCATATAAGTATTGGAGAGGCACAACATCTATTGAATGGAAACATGAGCTGCAAAATAACATGGATAATGAATGTGTAACATGTACTAAGGTCAGACATAGGAGACAAGTTACCATAGGCTGAATACACTTACAGTGACGGCGGTTAATGATGAACCACCCACATGGCTTATTAAATTGAATTGAATTGCCGGGTGGTTCATCATTAACCGCCGTCACTGTAACATGGATCGGAAGACTTATGTATGGGGGATCTAGAAGCTTCACGAAGCACATACTGTAGAGGACAAACATGTGCTCTCATGTGCTAAACATGCTTTGGGATCATGAAAATTATGTACTTAAGGGTCAAAAACTATGTACTTTAGTGTTAAAAGTATGTACCTTAAGGTCCATGACATGTGTTGTAGAATAATTTTTACCCACTATTATTGCCAATTTGCCATACATCTAGTAAAGTTCTTCTCTCTTTGTTTCTCACATTCTACTTGCTATGCCATAAAGTGAGCAAATTTTCACTTACACAGGCCACAGTCACAAACGATGTGAATTTAGTATCTACTGAAAGCATACAAAATACACTTTAGCATCTCCTTTATCTGACTAGCACCATGAGTAGGCAGTCCAACGAGCATAGACCTCAGAAAATGAGGGGAACATCTTGCAAGTCAATAAAACCACATTTTCTGGCCCATATAAAGGTAATTTAAATCAGTGCATATGTCCGATCTTTGGGCCAGACATTGTTCAGAGCATTCACTTAGATTATATAGAGGTTGAATCAAGTTTTTAAAGCCAGTGAAAAGCTCAAAAATGGGCAATTACAGGCTCAAAAACAGAAAAAATTCGCTCACTTTACAACATAGCTAGTATACACATATAAGAGCTGATGGCTTAGTAGAAGTTACCGGTCATCATTGCAGGTCGGTGTGTGTGTGTGTGTGTGTGCATTCCGAACGAGCGGGGCAGGGAAAATTTTTGCATGTATGGTGAGGTATATACATGCATGGACAGGGGCGTACACCATAGTGCATACGAGGGAGCAGCGAAATACATTATTGGTATCGGTGTCAAAGCATGGTGCAAATGTGTAGGTATGGTTTCAGCGTCAATGAAGGAGGTTAAAAATGATGGAAGAGAGGAGGGTAGCACTGACATGTAATGTGATGCAAGAGAGGAGAGATGAGATGACACAAGGAAGAGAGGGAACAAAAAGCATGTTGTTGGTATCAGCATAAACCCGAACGAAAGAAAGGTAAAGCTGGAACTCATTTTGTTCACACATTTTGTTACGAAAGTGAATACTCAGTTGGGCACGTAAGTCGTGGTACAACTAATGTACTGTACCTGTTACGAAAGTGAATACTAAAGTAGTAGTGTAAGTAACGGTACAGTAGTGAATGAAATAAAAGAAAGTCTCACCTCAGTTGGGCATGTAAGTCGTGGTACAACTGAGGGAGGAAAACATCGCTGCGCTAGGTATATATGTCGATCGTACGATCGACGTAGGTAAGCAGAAACATCGAAACTGGATAAACTAGTAGGTGTCTAAATGAGGAAATGTCAAAGCGTAGTGTATTGTACGGAGTATTCTCCAACACCCCCCCTAGTCCATGCGATCCAAGCCCAAAAGTCTTACCAGCTTTGAATGCGTTGGCCCTGCCAATGGTTTGGTAAACAAGTCACCTAAGTTGTCTGCCGTCTGCACTCCCTTTACGACTATATCACCCTCCATAACCTTCTCCCTGATATGGTGATGGCAAACATCGATATGTTTGACCAAGGCATGTTGTTTTGAATTCTCCGTTAGACTGTTCGCGCCTTCATTATCTCCGTACAGCTCTACCGGCCCTTCCTGGTCCAGGTCGACTTCTGAAAGGAAAGATGACATCCAAACCGCCTGTTGGCTACCTCGGGCCAGCAACATGTACTCCGGTTCTACGGTTGACATCACCACAGTGGCTTGGCGCTTTGAGCTCCATGACACTGGCAATCCAGCCATCAGGAAAACATACCCAGATGTTGACCGTCGCGTGTCTAGGCATCCCGCATAATCCGCGTCCGTGTGACCACCAGGTTTCAGTCCTACCCCAGGTCTCTGGTCGCCCTTGGTTGGTTTTCTGTACGTGATTGCGTAGTGGAGCATCCACTTTATGTACCCCGCCAACCATTCAATGCAATACCAGTGGTACCTCCCTGGGTTGAGCTGGTACCTAGCTAGCATGTTGGAGGCGAAACATATGTCTGGCCTCGTACAACCGGCTCCCCACATCACGGATCCAACGACCGGTCGGTACGGTTTGTCAGACATGTATATCCGTTCGTCTTCTGGAAGTGGATTGGGCGACTCTTTGATTTTCAGACCTGGTGGTAATGGGGTTCGGCGTGGCTGGACGTGCTGGAGACCAAAGTGTTCGAGCATCCGTTCGAAGTAAACTCGCTGCAAAATTGTTATTGATCCTGTATCCGGGTTCTGGTGTATGGTCATGCCCAGGAGCACATTAGAGTGTACCTCCCCCGCTTCCCAGCGCTTACCCAAGTCAGAAACCGCCTTCTCCTTGCCAACCTTTGTCAAAGATCTGCCACAAACATCGTCCCCATAGGTACTCGTGATGGTATATTCCGAACCCTCCCTTCTATAACGGATGCAAGGATTGGCCCTGGAAGCTGTATACCCATCTTCTTTGTACCCCAATGCAAGTGTCGCCTGCCAGTTGTGGCTACCTTGCTTCATTCTGTAAATCAACCTCTTCAGCTTGCACACCAGATGTTCCTGACCAAGTTTGGCAAACCCCTCAGGCTGCTTCATGTAAACATCGTGCGTGATGGGACTATTCAGGAATGCTCCCTTGAAGTCCACCTGAAAGAGTTGTAACCCCAATACCACTATTATTGCCAGGACAAGTCGGAGGGACTCCATGCGAGCTACGGCACCGTAAGTCTTGTCATAGTTGACGCCAAAGATCTGCATGAATCCCTGCGCGACATAACAAGCTTTGCATCTAATCACCTCGCCCTTAGGTCCTCACTTGATCGCGTACATCCAACGTCCGCCCATCAGGTTCGCTCCAGCCGGCAGTTCTACCAGGTCCCAGACGTCCTTCTCTATCAACAAATCGTACTCAGCCTGCATAGGGCCGGACCAAAGGTCCGGACGTTGCATTGCTTGCTTGTACGAGTGTGGAACCCAAAATTCCGAGTCCGTGGAAGCAAATGCCCAAGGATTTTGGACTATCAGCGCAAGCGGTTGTTGGTCCAAAGGGAGGTCGTTGGCCCAGGCTTCCCCTTTCTCCTTCGCTTCACGTTCCCTATCCTCCGAGGCCTCCGACTCAATAAGCCTCGTGGTGAGCTTGCAATTCTGATTACTATGGCGTGGCTCTAGTTGGTTCAAAATAGGATCGTTGGCTGGGGGAGGTTGTGGGTGAAGTGGGTCTGGTTGTTGAGCCGGGGGTAATACTGGAGGTTCGGAAATGGTGATTGGTGTTGGTGTTGTCGGTATTTCACTTCTCAAGGTGTCGTGGTTTGAATTCTCGGAGATTGAATCTCCATTGATCCCGACGTCGTTATCCCTGAATGATACACTTTCAAATTGATCGGCGTCTTCGCTAGGTTTTTCCCTCGTTCGCTTTGATTCCCCTTCCTCAAACTTAACGTCTCTTGATTCCATGAACGACCTTGAGCTCGGGATGTACAGTCTGTACCCCCTCCGCCCCATATAACCGACCAAAATTCCTTCCACAGCCTGTCTCGCCAACTTTCCACCAGTGCAAACATCCGGCAGTGTGGCCCAACACCTACAACCAAATGGCCTAAGGTGCGAAATGTTGTGCCTTTTCTGTGTCCATACCTCGATAGGCACGTTGTCCGGGAATCTTGACGAAGGTATGAAGCTCTCGACATAGCAAAATGTGGCTGCAGCCTCTGCCCAAAAGGAGTGGCCTAGGTGCGATTCATTGAGCAGGGTATGAGTTCCCTCTATTACTGTCCTATTCACCCTTTCCACCGTTCCATTTGCCGCTGACGAGTACAGGGGGACTTTCTCGATATTGATCCCTTGCTGCCCGCAGTAGTCCTCCATCAACTTATTATCCAGCTCTTTCCCTCCATCTATCCGAATCAACTGGATTCTTTTTCCTGTCTGATTCTTGGCTTTCACTCGGAAGCGGTGGAACTCTTTGAGTGTAGTTTCGCTATGCTTGTTCGATAAAAAGGATGGGCTTTTAATAGTGGATTGACCATTGGTAAAGAGCATCATGTAGGATGCCCCGCCCTTGCTCTGAGTTCGAGTTGGGCCGAAAAGGTCAATGTGGACTCTCTCTAGCACTTCCCTCTTGTGCGACAGCTGCTCGTCAAAAGGCCTACGAGTTGCTTTACCGTACAGGCAGGACTCGCACAGCTCGTATACCTTCCTGGAAGTGATCTTGAGTCCTTTGACCAAGTTTCTTTTCGCCATTCGAAGGATTCTGGGAATGGCTACGTGACCGAGTCGACGGTGCCAGGTAAGTATATCAGCTGGTTTATCCTGGGACCTTGCTGAGTTTGCATTGACGCTCTTGCTCAGGACCTCGACCTCGTACATCCTTCCTTTACCAAATCCCACCATCACTGTTTTACCTGATCTCATCCTAACGGTCAACATGCCGTCACCCCACTCTCCCTTGTAGTTCCGCCTATCCAGCGTCAATAGGGAGATGAGGTTGTGTCCGAACTCCGGCATATGTTTAACGTCCTGGAGTCGAATCAACCTCTTCTCTCCATTGACCTGGGTGGTGAACTCTACTGTTCCAACACCCAGGATGCGGAACTGGCCACCAGTGCCAGCTACTGCGCTGCTCCCCTTCTGGTTGACGCTCCAGTATTCGGTGAAGTGTGATCGTTTGACCCAGCAGTGATCTGTGGCACCGGAATCTATGAATGTTTGCACATTGTCATTTGTGAAGGGTAAATAAAGGGGTATATTGTGTATTTTGCAGGCAGTACACTCGGTATCTGGTACTAAGCAGTGAAGGGGGAATTCTGGTACGTGTCTATCTACTCCTCCTCCTTGCTGACCATCTCCACTATCTAGAATGGCATGAGCGACCCTAGTGGAGTTGTCAGGGGGTGCAGAGGAGTGAGAAGAGACCGCGGACGTACCCTCGTCGGTGTTCCTCGGAGAGTGTGTGGCGCCAACGTAGACATCGATGGGGGAAGTGGTGTCAATTGACAATGCCTTGGTGCCGTTCGGACCGTACTTGTCTTTCCAGGATTTAGGACCTTTCCCTTCCGCGCCTCCGCCTTTGGCCCAGCACCTGTCAATGGTGTGGCCTACCTTGCTAGGGCAAGGCGGATTGGTGCAGATGGGTCACTCTTGCTTTAGGTTTGGCGTGGTTGAGCTGGCAGCGTGTGTAGCAAGGTGCTGAGCAAAGAGGGCTGCGACTTTCTTCTTGATATATTCGTCCTCTGTATTGTGGTTGCGGCCGACTTTGTCGAGGTAGAGATGGTGGAGGTAAGTGAACACATCCAAACTGAATATGCCAGGTACATTTAGAACGTAATCCTTCCACGCTTCTGGCATGGACGCAATCACAATTAACCTAAATTGGTAGTTGTTACAGGTCCCTCCGAGGTTATGGAGTGATTTGAGAAGATTCTTCATTTTCTTCTCATGCTCCTCCATTGTTGTCGTGTCTGGGTTGAACCTATGTTCACGGAGGATGGTATTGGCTATGTGAATGCATTGCTCATCCCGGGACTCGTACTTCTTGACGAGGTATTGCCACGTCTTGGAAGCTGCATCATCCCTTTTGATTCCAATGCTGATGGGGTCGGTGCAATTTAAGTAGATTATAGAAGCTACCATACGTTCGCATTGAGTCCATTCCCCGGGAGAAGGGAATTGGCTGTCGGGAA
This sequence comes from Gymnopus androsaceus JB14, assembly GCA_009733575.1. Classification (NCBI taxonomy): domain Eukaryota; kingdom Fungi; phylum Basidiomycota; class Agaricomycetes; order Agaricales; family Omphalotaceae; genus Gymnopus; species Gymnopus androsaceus. The sequence goes on along the minus strand of ML769775.1, from coordinate 34,332 downwards.
GTGAGGCAGTCTGGGCCGCATAGATGTACGTAGCTGACGTTGGTTTGGGGATGGATCCATCGAGGTATCCTTTCAACCCCCTAACTTGTACGTTGAGCTCGACGCAGTCCTTGAAGGCTCTCCAGGTGTCCTGTCCCAATAGCTGAGATGCTTCTGGGAACGACGGTATGTTCAGGAGTGCATTTCCTGATGACATTGGATCCTGGATTAAGAGTTGATTTGAATTATGTGTAAGTTATCCTTTTAGGCTCGTAGAACAGCCAGTCTCATAATCTGTTACAAAAGTGAATACTCAGTTGGGCACGTAAGTCGTGGTACAACTAATGTACTGTACCTGTTACGAAAGTGAATACTAAAGTAGTAGCATAAATAACGGTACAGTAGTGAATGAAATAAAAGAAAGTCTCACCTCAGTTGGGCACGTAAGTCATGGTACAACTGAGGGAGGAAAACGTCGCTGCGCTAGGTATATATGTTGATCGTACAATCGACGTAGGTAAGCAGAAATGTCGAAACCGGATAAACTAGTAGGTGTCTAAATGAGGAAATGTCAAAGTGTAGTGTATCGTACGGAGTATTCTCCAACACATTTCCTCACTGAAACAATTGTTTTTGGTGCTCGTACTGAGGGTGAGCATCTGATTATCGAAATCAGCCCTTCACCAATATGACTTCCACCTTCACTGCGTTAGTCTTCAAGAAAGCTAGTGTGGTATACTTCTTTTGATCTATGGGTATTTCAAGAACAATTTTTCAAGCGCTACATTGTGACAAGCGAACCCATGCTCTTCCGACAAGCACACAGTTCAGAAGAGCAGGAGTCTCTGGTCGAAGTGGTCAAGGATGTCTATGAGGTCCAAGTGTTTTGAGGAAACAAGTGCCAGAAGTTGGGCATTGATCTCTGCGCAGCCATCTTTTTGACCTAAAGTTCGCTTTTCATTACCATCCATCGTTTCTCAAGAAATATCATGGCATGCATTCTCCTTCATACGCAGCCAATTCCTACAATATAATGTTGTGAACAGTCTCGTATTCATCCAATCATCGTAAGAATCGCAAGCAGTACTTACATGGCAAAGCATTCACCAGGTACCAGTTACAGTCCCTACACCTCCAGCAATTCTGCAACGAGACCATGCTATATATGTATGAATGTATCTATCTATGGCCAATTTTCAAAGTGACTTATTGCGCTTGGCATGTCCAACCGCCTGTTGTCTGATTTCGGCAGAATCATGTGTCAACGTTAAACCATATATGGTTTAAGATGATGCCTCACATACTCATATATAGCTTAAGCCTTAAGCCATATATGGTTTAAGGTGATGACTCACAGGCCCATATATAGTTTAAGACTTAAGCCATAATGGTTTGAGTGGCGTTCCAGATACCACACCATAGCCAAGTTAATTGTCCCTTGACCATCAACCACCATCATCGCTTCCTTGACAATGTTTCCAAATGCTCAGGATTTTTGTATACGTGGAGGAGAGTTCTCCATCTACAACGTTCAAAGCCTGAGTACTCAACGGCTCAGTGGGGTTCAGTAGCCTCTAGAGAGGCCAATCTCACATCATAAAAAGGGCAGTTTTGATTGACCGGCTTGCCAGGTTGCCCACAAGTTGCCTGCTGTAGATACTACTTACTAAATATATAGAGTACTATACAGCTTTGTTCTATAAATATGGTACATGGAAACCGGGTTGCAAGGAAAACCGAGATAAATTGACCTGCTTGTTTCGGTTTGAACAACCTGAAACAAGCCGGAACAAGCCAGTCAATCAATACTACCCTAGTTATGATGCAGCACGACAAATTACCGGCAGCACCTTCAAGTGGTATCGGCATCGATATCTCCGATATCTCGAGCGCCAAGTTCGAGTCATCAAACAATGTAAACCGTTATACCTTGTGATACTGGGGCGCTTACCGGCTGGTGTAAGTATAAGTAATTCAAAGTACGACCTAGTAAAGAGTCATCAAAATCACCCAACTCTGAACATGAACCTTTTTCAAGACGCGCGCGCGTCCCTGGACCATGCAGAGGAACGAAAAGTCAGTAACTCAAGTGGTAGGTTCAACAGAGCGTAAAGGAATCCATTGCAGACTTCTCTTCTACCAGATAAGACAGAAAACCGTCTGTCGCTTATTCTTTCCGGATGGAATAACTTTGAGGCCGATTTCGAGATCTTGGCCGCTACCCTCGACGCCGTAGGTGAAGTGTACCCTTTTGTCAAAGGTCCGTATTTTTCTCGAATGAATCATTCTTGGCTGACTTCGCATAGTTGCGGTATTACCGTTCAAGGTAGCCGTTACCGTAGAACTAAAGAGGCGCCAGAACGACAAGAAAATTCTCGCACTCTTTGTCACGATGAGAGACATGATGTCCGTGCTTGCTCAGTACGTATTCACTCCTCAAGTTTACTATGCTCAAGCTGAGCTGAGAGATACTGCTGCTGATAGGCTCCTCCGACTTAAAAAGCCTGCACGAGAACAATATAGCGAAACAATCCGTGATATCTTCCAACAACGCATGGAAGACGTGGGTTTTGATGTCAAGACCTGCGCGACCACCTGTGACGCATTTCAATCTAAGCGCAAGATCAGTCTGTAGCCCCTCCTGCCCCTTCATCTCCCACTTACCTTTTCCCTTTTGACAGTTCGAGCCCTAAAATCAATTTCATGGGAACAAACTCTAACTGACTTTGCCACAAAATTTGAAGAACACCGCATAGCTCTCCAAACCTTCCTCACAGTCCTTATCAATTCCAGTGTCGAACATATGAACGAAGTCCTCGCCTCGGCCTTCGATACAATCAAAAGCGTCGATTCGAAAATCAACAAAGCTCTACTTCTCCCCTTCGATCGGCTTCAGTCCGAACAAGAGCGCAGCATTCAACAGTACGTCCAAGTTAACGGCGGACAAGACGCGTTGCTTGAGAACAATCGATTGATTCGAGAGTTACTTTCTCGTTATGATGATGATCAGTCGTTGTCGACGGAACAGCAGGATAAACTAGTACAGGAGTTGAGAGACGATATCCGAAAAGACCTTGGAGATCTCCTTCAAGGCGCTTTGGGGATATCATCGAATTTGTTTGATGCTCTGAGCACTTTGATGGAGATTACTGTGCGTAGGGAAGGAGACCATATCGTTGGTAGTGTGCTCTCCGGGCTTGCTGGTCCTGCGAAGCGCGTTGTTGATCCGGTACGTAAAATTTCCCGTGACTAACATCTTTGATTCTTCTAATACTTTCTTTAGGACGTACGCAAGATCTGGTCTGGAATGGTATGAATCTTCTGCTGAAACTGTGTTGTTATTCAACCGATTTCCTGATAGGGATGGAAATGGTCCGTTAGCGCTCAAGACCTCGTCATGTCTTTAAAGGAGTACTACACGGATTCTTACGCTAGCCTCGCTGTACGCGATGGAGGAGAAGTTGCAGAAGATGAAGATGGTGAAGCGAGGAATCAAAATACCCATGCACCAGGTATCCGCCAATCAGACGCATGGACGTTGAAACACATCAACGTTCAAGGCACTCACCCTCTTCTCGAAGCCATCGACCGAGATGTATCCTCGTTCGTGACCATTGCAGAGATCAATTCGTTCACATCACAGCGTCCATCGGGATGGAGGTAAGTCGACTCCCTAGTAGTCATTTCCATTTAAAGGGCTGACAAAAAATCTCTTCTAAGTCTTCCCCACTGGATGGCTTATTGGGCAGTTGCTCGGTATCTCCAAACCTTCTCTTTCCACTTTCACTCATTTTAGTTGAACAGGCTTCCCATTAGCTCTCAAATATTACTCCCTCCACATCCAACAAAAACTCCAATTCATCCTCGACATCTCTCCACGAGTTCTGCCCGCCAATGAAAAGCTCGTAAAAAGCGCATCCCAATGGTATTTACATATCAAACGTTCGCTCGCTGGGGCTAGATTTCAGCCATTCAAAGACATCCCTTGGGACGAAGAGCTTTTCGGCAAGTTCAAGGGTCATATTTTTGAGGTGGAGAATAAGATGGCTAAGGCGCTGAGTACGATGAAATGGTTCATCGATTCGTCTAGTACAGTTGCATTGCTGGTTGGATCGGGACAGCTTGAGAATGTAGGTTGATCAACATCGTATGAAACTCTGCTCATCGCGACCTAGAATTTGTTGATTCTCATGTATCTCATCTCCGGAAGACTTGTTGAAGCTATGCGAGCAGCGTGTTTAATTCCGCTAGGTGAATTGGAGCTCGCTGATCTTCAGTCATGCGTTGTTATGATATCGAAGGCAATGTATACTCGCCTGGACGAGGTCAAAGGTCAGTCTGTATCTAGACAGTTGATCTTCTCCAGTTGACATTTATACAGCACTTTGTGCGGCCCAGAATAAATCCGAATCAGTCGCCAAAACCCTCTCAAATTTCGCATCTGGCTTGGTACGTGTTCCACTTGAACTGAATTGTTAGATTGCTAGACCTTTCCCAGTACTATTATTTGGAATACCCCTTGCGATTCCACCACTCTCGTTACGGTCGATCGCTGATAGAAAGCCAGCAAAATCCTCTTCCAGGAGATCGGGCCATGTTTGAAATTGCAGGCTCAGATACTCCAGTGGAAACAGGTTCAGAAATATTAGCTCTGGATGCGTACGTCCAGGTGTTTGCCCCAACTCCTGTAGTTGCCCCTGCACCAACTGCCTCGCCCTTCTGGAATGTCTCATGGCAAGGGACGTACACTCCCAGGCCGCCTCCAGGGCCCCCAACTTCGGATACTGGCTGGAGTCTGCAAGCTCAAGCAGTTCGTTTTGGCGATATCCAGCTTTCTATCTCTTCAGAAAACTCAAGCATATCCGGTACATGGTCAAGCGTTTACGGCACCTTCCAATTAGAGGGAAAGATCAAGGACAACAACTTAGTCACCATTATTGCAAAATATCAAGGAGAGCATGCCAGTTACCGCAGCAGACGCTTCGAAGGTATACTTAACGACAGTCGCGACACGATTCTTGGAGCATACTATCTCCATGCTGGTTCCAATCCTCTAGCCGAGCTTGGTGAATCCAGTGGAGAGAGAGCACGTCGCCTTTCCCCGCGCACAGAAAGTCAACAATATCGCTCATCCCGGCGTGCAGACGCACCCTTCCCATCGCATGCAGACAGAACAACTTACCCATCCTGGCGTGGTGAGGAGGATATAGGGGGAGAAAGGGAGGAGGAGGAGGAACGAGAAAGCAGCCCCCAAGGACCATCATTGGGAACATTTGACCTTCGCCTTTGTCCAACCTACTACTTCCTCTTTAGACCACCTGGAGAAGATTTCATTCGAAACAAATGCAAGGCACTTTGGAAATTTGCACTGAACGCTGTTGCTCATGCCGTCCGCATACAGATTCCCCGAGTCACCTGGGAGTTTTTGAAAGCTCGACGCGATCGGCGGAAGCGTTATATCGAGCTTTACACAAAATACTATATTGATCCAAATGCTTCCGCGCAATCTGAATGGGAGAATGCAGGACCTCTTACATTGAACGAAGTTTCAGAACTCCAGACCATTGAACTTGCATCTACGCCAAATGATCTCAAGTTCTACTGGTCAATTGCCAAAAGTGTACTGAGGAAGAAGCTCTCACAACAGCAGTGGGTCCTTCCTCCTTCCCATTTCCTAATGTGACCATCATTCTAATACGCTTTTAGACGATACATATGCAATGACTGTGGGGAAGAAGTGTTTCGAAACGTCAAGTACCGGATGTTGTGCGACTCTTGTGCAGAGAGTTCAGACGACAGCTTCGAAGTTTGCGAGGCCTGTGCTAAGTCGATGGAATCCGGAGTCATAGGAAGCAAAAAACTCTATTCTTCGCAAGAAACGCATGTAGGAACACACAACATGCTCCAAATTCATCGAGCACTGGATGATCGAACAGCGAGCGAACACCATCTTCAAGCACAGGAACTGCTCAATCCGGGCACTACTGAGTTTGCCCACATCATGTCTAGCAAACGTCCACCATCTACTGGTGAGTTTATCGATACAAAAGCTTGAATCGATCTGAATTCCCTGACAGGCTTTCCCACAGATGCTCCAGGCCAGTGTTTTTATGGATGCGGAAGATCATTGTTGTCAGAATTTTGGGCCTGCATTGAATGTGACAGTATGTAATCCTTATTCTGGTTCCCCCAAGGCTTCTGACAATCATAATGGATACAGAATTTGTTGCCTGTTGCTATCACTGCAACGAGCACGGTAAAAAGATGGATTTTCACTCGCAGACATCAACCCATACTTGGTTGCACACAATGGTTCGTTTTCCTGCAGCGCCAAAGGTTGTGTCATTCCCAATCAGTCTGGGCCCGGAAACAGGCACAACAAGGAGGCCCTCACATTACCCATCTCGCATCAGGTTACCATCTGCACCAGTGGTTCCAGAGCCTCTTCTGCCTCGTTCACATTCAAGTTCTCGCTCCGAAACACCAACTCCTCGAAGATCGGATAGGCAACAACTCTCCCGTGAACAGTATACACCATACTACCCCTACCCCTACCCCTACCCTCCGCCTCCTCCTCCTTTCCCTGCATCATACTGGCAATCGTCACCGCCTCCGGATCCTTGGGGCCGTACCACACCCTACTGGCAGCCACCTCCTCTGCCTCCTGTTGCACCAATATACCACCCACCTCACGAGTACTATAATTTGCCCGATTCCTATCCTCCTTTGCACTATCCTCCATACGGTTATCATATTCCTCCGCCCCAACACGAGTACCACCATCTGCTACCCCTAGAACATACTTTCCACCAACAGCCCCAAGATACCATGGGAACCCAGAGTCTGCGTATCCTCATGGATTATACTAAGGTCAACCTGGAAGGCGTTGACTGTGTTGAGACACTGAGTGAAGCAACTGGTCAGCTTGAGAATGGGCGAGAAAACTGAATTGGCATTCCAGTCTACCAGGAAAAGTAACTAGTTAGGTAGTCCAAAGTGTAACAATCCAGTAACTAATATGATCAAAATCCACAGGAAATCCAGGGGCCCTGCCTGGAATCCATACACCCCGCCTGGATTCCATGCACTGGTAAATATAGTAGTGTATGGATTCCATGTACAAGTAAATATAGTAGTGCATGCAAAGTATAGTAATAGTCACGTGACACTGTCACACAGTACAAATTGAAATTTGTGAAATAGCAATTGATAGTTACAGTGATGACTTTCTCATCTACACCCAGCAACCTACCTCTGCTGATCCCATCAGCCTGCACATGACACTGTCACACAAACTACAAATTAAACTTTTGATTGCAATGAGGATGAATTCCAGAAGGAGAGTTACGGTTAAGGTATACTGTATATGTAGTGTGACAGTATCACATGTGTCACATGACAACATTCAGGCATGAGGTGCCATAATCAGTGGGAGGTGGAAAAACAATCCCTAAATATTTTCATGATTTTTTATGATTTTTCCGAGATTTATCAAGCTCAATTCCTGTTATTTGGCAGGAAAATACACGCCCAAAAGTGCTGGTGGGCGGGATAACAATGCCCAAATATTGTCACTATTTTTCCAGAATTTATCAAGCTCAATTCCTGATGTTCTGCGGTAAAATGAGCACCCATATGTGCCCATATGCACCGGGGGGGAACAATAATGCCAAAATATTTTAATGATCTTTGATGATTTTTTAAGGATTTATCAAGCCTGATTCCCAACATTTTTTGGATAAATAAGTGCCCATAAGCACCGGGAGGGCAGGCAACAGTGCTTAAGGTCATACTAGTAAGCTAATGGTTGTACTGGTACCAATAAGTCGTACTAGTAACTAACCTAATGGTGGTACTAGTACTGATAACTTGGACTAGTAACTAATCTAATGGTTGTACTAGTACTAATAACTTGGACTAGTAACTAATCTAATGGTGGTACTGGTACTAATAAGTCATACTAGTAACTAATCTAATGGTTGTACTAGTACTAATAAGTCATACTAGTAACAAATCTAATGCTTATAATAGTACTAATAACTCATACTAGTAGCTAACCTAATGGTGGTACTAGTACTGATAACTTGGACTAGTAACTAATCTAATGGTTGAACTAGTACTAATGTGACATGCATGGAATCCATACACTACTATTTTTACTAGCGCATGGATTCCATGCAACATGCATGGAATCCACACACTACTATATTTACTAGGGCATGGAATCCAGGCGGGGCCCCTGGATTTCCTGTGGATTTTGATCATATTAGTTACTGGATTGTTACACTTTGGACTATCTAAGAAGATATAAATTGGGGCAGCCTGAAGTGGAATTGGTATGGTGCTCAATATGTGCTTGTGCGCAAGTCCTTCAGATTGGTACTTACTTACTCACTCATACATATTTCTTACTTGTTAGCTACTTTCACCCATAGGGCAAGCCATTCACTTGTCTGAATGGTGAGGCAAACAATATCTAAGTTCTTCAGTTACTGTAGTGCAGTTGTCAGTTGATAGAGTGCATATTACATGGAATGCAAATCATGAAACAAAATGAGTACTTGTTCAAAAGAAACTCATTGTTAAGATGAAAGCTTGTAAATGCCAAGCAAATGCAGAAAATACAGGTTTTGCTGATGATGTGAAGTTGATACAATGAAAAGTACCATAAGTCTCTTGATGTATAAGACCTCTGTGAGGTCAGAGCTTATTATCACCCAAATGAACACAGCTGGACTGTGATTGTCAGAGTATTCAGTATGGATAAAGGTAAAGCTAAGGTTATCCTATACTTGAAAAAAGGGTTAGATGCCTGTTGACCAATAATTTGTCATAATTATTAAGCAGCCTAGCCATTCAGCAGCAGCTGTTCAGCGCAAAGCACTGAGAGTGATTGGAGCATGAAGTGCTGAAAATGATCAGAGTGCAAAGCCGGAATCGTGCCTGGTTCATGTTGAGATTGGAGTGCAAAGCCAAAGTCATAGCTACCTCATGTTGAAATTTGCATCCCTCTGCCCCTCTGTCTCTTTTACCATCTTTTGAACCTGCAATTCTATGTGAGCCTACTTTTTTCCATTTATTCTGCTTCTGCTTAATTCTTTCTAGGGATGAGTCTCCACCAAATACTCCTCAGCGGCACTGCAATGCTGAATGGCACTGTGAAAGAGAGAACCAGATTTTGGGCAGTTCAGAAGCCTGCCACACTCCTCAAGCACATCAAAATGGTCCTCCAATTCCATTCCAGCTTAACTTACCTCATGGATACATACATCCTGGGCTTCCTGCACCACAAAATGAGGATCCATTCCAGATTGTAAATTGCAATGGCCAAGAGATGTGACTAACCCAATGCACAGTAACTGCAGTAGTGCTTTACCTCCCTTGCAACTCTTGTGCCACCAACATGGGGGGCTGGAATTGCTTTATATAGGTACTGGACTTTAGAGTCACATCTGGAACTGGCTTTTTGTTGTATAGTAAAGACCATGCTACATAGTACCGCTTAGTGCTGTAGTATTGCATAGTAAAATAAGATAATTATCAGACCCTTATTGACAGAATTGAACATTGAATCTGGACGTAAGTTTGACATCTGCCTTGGCTGGGGCAGATTTTTGTCAAAGCTGAATGTTTCATGTGAACCGCCGCTCATTCCCATTGTCCTTCCCATCTCAATTTTTTTCTCCAAGTCCCTCCAGGTGGAATATATATAAGCTGCATGCGAGCGGCGAGCCCTCCCCTGTGCTCCCGCAACTCTTCCTTTGACTCCCATACTGACTTGCTTCTAGGCTACAAAATTCTAAGTTCTCATACTTATGACTGTACCACTCTTGCATTATTATAATATGTTGTATTAGTAGAGTAGTTATCAAATCCAGTTATTATTACCATTATTCCTCTTTCCTGTGTCGTGAAAATTGTCTAATAGTGCTGCTTGGAAGTAGGGGAGAATGAAAGACCCTAGAGGATTGACAGCGGCGAATATCTGATGATGATAATTAAGTGACTCGGATTTATGGCCAAAATTGGAAAGGTATTGAATTCCGTAAGTTACTATGTAGTACTAGATAGTAGGGGGGTTAACCAAGCGAACTACAGTACTAAGCGGCACTACACAGTACTACATGGTGTTTGAGCGAGTTCCAGATACATTCCGCCATAGTTTTCCTTTCAAGGTATAGTGAAGGTCAGTTGGTAAATATGCCCGAGATGCATCATACTTGACATATCTTATACAAAGGGGAGTCCAGGCTGAGAGATAATGGTAAGACTGCAGGAATGATGCAACATAGCATAGCTTACTCATTCAAGTCCAGGTATTGTATCTGTTGGAATGTGTCCTCATATTGGGTCATCCAGATGTAGCATTACTGTATCTGGTAGTTAACCCCTAATGGTATCTCTACCTTCTACCACATTGGCACTCATCCAAACATCTCCACCCATTAACTTTAACAGTATCCAAGCACTTCATCACATTGGTGACCTGTGAACAATGCATACTATGGTTGTTCAGGACATGCTGATCATCCCATTGCAGAACAACCAGCGAAGATATGAGAAATCTGAGTAGACCATTCAATTTTTAGGCCTTCAAAACTCCCAGAACAAGATTCTTAGAATTTTCTTGAATTTCTTTGTTGCGTCGGCCATCTCCCAAGCAAAAAACCGGGATATGCTGATTTTTGATGCATGCCAAAACCCTGAGAGGCGAACAATGAATTTTTCGTTTGCACAACATGCTATTCTTCATGTTTTCCTTAGAAAATTTGGATTCAAGGTCTTACTAGTATGTGTTCTGGCTGGAGCAGCCCAGCTCAACACTTGTCATTCATATATATAATGTTCCTGAAACTTTGATGGGGTATAGAGGTCAATGGTCTCAATGTTGCATTTACTATACTTCCTAGCCTCAAATATTGGTCTTGAAAATTATCTAGAATTGATGAATACTATCTAATAAACTTGCAAAATAATCCTGATGGGCACCCAACAATGGAATGGTGTAAATTGAGTGTTTTTCAAAAAATCAACATATCCTGGTCCCAGCATATCCCGAAAAACCATGGTAAGAGTAGCAAGGGTGAATCAATTGAAGTTCATCAGCAAAACCTGGGCAATGGCCATATAGGCTATAGCAATCTATAGCAAGCCATAGCAGGTCATAGCAGCCATAGTGCTATGAAATGCTATGGCTTTCTATGAGCTCCTATGAGCTCCTATGAGATTACCGAATGTGAGTTAGCTGTCAGTCTCTCCTGCTGATGCTATATAGCATTGTAACTTCCCCAAGTTCCCATCCTTCCCTCCCCCCAGCTTCCTTTTTTTTTTCTAAGTTGAAGCTCCGAGTTGCTTTAGTTTGGACATCCTTGGTAAGTCTCACCCTTTGACTTTATTTGATATACTTATCTAATTAAGCATCAGTAGTGTTGCCATTTCATATTTACAGTACTATACCTTCATTTACACCACATAGTTGTACTTTTTGAGTTGCTATGCTTACTACCATGGCCATGACAATATGATATGATATTATTATTATTATTTTTGTCTTGCAACTAAGTGGAGGAATTGATTCTGGAAGCAGTCAGATATTCAGTTTTAAATTGAAACCACCCTGACAGATGTCATTTGTGAGAAATCCATAGTGACTTATAGCATTCCATAGCAGTCCATAGCATTCCATAGTTCTGAACAGATGGGGACCTTGCTATGGGTGTTATGAGTGCTCCAGATTTTGCTGATGTTGCACACATAATTGGTTGTTTACAACAACTCAAGTTGAGATAAAGTGCCATAAAGTTGGGCCACTGAGCCCAAGCTGTTCTTTACTCTCCTCAGAGGACACAACTTCCAAAATTGGGTATGTGATATACCCTTCTATGAGTGCATGATAATCAAGTTTGTCCTCCAGGTCCTTGACCTCACGGAACAGCGGTTCCTCACTCTGGAAATGTTGGCAGTTCAAGATTGCTTCAGAGCCTGCAGCAACAGCAATTATGGCTGCACCTGTTGAAGCAATGTTATAAGCAATTGTATGTTTCAATGACAGACACTTACTCTTGGATCTATCTTCGGGAAGCCAATCTGAGAAGATGGTGCTTGCAAGATTTTCCAGGAAGATAGCGATGCTCAACATCTCAAGCAACTCTCTTGTAGGAAAGTTGGACAAGAATGTCACTCTTCTTAGTTTCTCCTTGCATAACTCAATTATCTCTTTCTGTGGCTCCTGCTCAGACTCTTCAATGAATGCATACCTGTTCAGATGGAATTCACAGTTATAGAGCATTATGCAATACAGAGCTTGATGAAATTGACATGATTCCTGTGAGTCAAGCTGGCTAACCACTGAGGTGCAATCAACGTGTCTATGAATAAAAATGAGCCAGAAGATAAGCTGGTAGTCGCTGCCACATACCTGAAGCTGAATAAATTTTCCAACTCTGTCACAATACCCTCCGTATACTGGATAGAGGTCCTGCCATCATAGGCATCAGCAAAACCTGTATGACGTGGGCAGTGCTTGAGCAAACTGTCCAGAGTTCCCAGCGCTCCAGCGTCCCAGCACTCAGATGGTCCGGCCAATGCAGGAGGGGGCTCCCAGAAGCTCCCAGAGGCCGCAAAATTACCTTATTTGGAAATAATGTATGATTTTATATTTTTGACAGCACTGGGAGCTCTGGGAGCACTGGGAATTCTAAGTATTGCTGTGGGAATTAAAACGCAAAATACAGGTTTTGCTGATGTAATAAGAGGTGGGTTTTGAAGGACATTAGGAAATAGTACATGGTCATCCATTTGTTCCAAGCAGACTTGGCAACAATAGAGTTCAAGTGCTTGAGGAAAAGTGGGGCCTATGTCAGGCCTTGGCTCATTTCTCATCCGCTATCCACCCGCTGATGTTTCCCACGCTTCCTGACCGTCCGCGGATACTTCCCACGCTTCCTGACCATCCGCGGATACTTCCTGCACTCATTACCTACATTGCGGGCGCTTTCCATGCTTATTTACCATTTATCCTGCCTGCCGGGCACCTTCTACATGTGATTACCACTTATCCTGCCTCCCGGGTGCCTCCCGCACTTGATAACCATCCATCAGGCCCTCCCGACGACTTACACAGCCACCCTACTGTATATAAGTAGACACCCCAAGTCCATGCACCCCAGTCTGTTATTACCATTGTTACCGAATCAATCCCATTTTGCCTCTGTCTCTGTCTCTGCCTCTCTGTTTCTATCTGTTCTAACCAGCTGTGCCTTCCGAGCTCCGTTCGAAGGCCCACTGTCATCTGCATTAACTGCGAGGCTCTGTCCGTAGATACCAAATCTACGTCCAGAGCTCACCGTCTTCTATCTCTGTTTACAACTTTACAACCAAAGCTCCTCGGGAGCTTCCTATTTGGGTTTTGCTACCTCTAGAACCTCTGGAACCATCCGCTTTCACTCAATTCCATCCGCTCCCACACTATTTCCATCCGCTCTCACGCTATTCCGTCCACTCTCACACTATTCCCATCCGCTTTCACCCTATTCCATCCACTCCCACGCTATTTCCGTCCGCTTTTGCACTATTTCGTCCGCTCCCACGCTATTTCCGCCCGCTTTCACCCTATTCCACCCGCTCTCACTCTATTTCCGTCCGCATTTGCTGTATTCCATCCGCATTATCCATATTTGGACTTATTACACCTTTTTGGACCACCTCTTCACCCATATTCCATCTGCTCCCACTCATTTCTGGTCATCGGACCACAATACCACCCACTTCCTCCTGATTACGTCAGCGGGTGGCCCGTACACTGTTCCTTGCACCTCTGAGGCTTGTACCGTTCCATACAACACTCATACTACTGTCCAGACCCACCTTACGGCACGGTTACCTTGGGTGGTCGCATTTGGTCTCCACCTACATCTAGGTGCGAGACATTCGGGATACCTTGGTTTGAGATCCGTTTCGTGCACCGGGTCTCACAGCCTAGAACATGATAGTATAAGGAGTACAATATCAACTTGGGGTGCATCTGATAAACCCAAGAAATCGGTTTTGCAACAAGGATAGTTGGCAAAAGTGTTGAGTACAATGAGGAATATTTGAGAATCTCTTTGATTACACTGTCAGAAAGATGCAGCAAGCTGGTGGATCTTTCCATGGGAGTATGAAAGTAATATATGACAGCTGTTTAAAAAAACCTAGGCCATTTTGAATTTTGTTCAAGTAGTGTAATCAGTTTAATTCTGGTGGGGCTTGTGGGCAAATGAATAGCAACTGAATAGAGAGCTGCGTTACACAAATTTTTCGAAGCAGCCTAGGTAAATTGCACATATCCTTGACAAAACATCTGATCCTGAGCAGTCTTTACTGTCTCAGGACATCCATTCCTCAGCCACGTTGCTCAAAATGGTCCTGAGTAACCAGCTATGTGGCAGGTGTCATGCACCATAGAGGAATTGAACCCCTACCCCATTGGATGTCCTTAACATGGAGGGTGGTTGTACTGGTAACCTATTCATGATCTGTCACCATGCACATGAGCATGACTTACTGAACTTTGGCCACGTCAAGGGCCTCAAAGCATTGATTATGACTCAGTACATTCTAGCTCATTTGAATAGTCTCTTCCACTGTACATTGAAGTCCATGACTTGCCTTACTAGTGGTTCAAAGATACTGCAACCCAAAGTGCTTCTTATCATTTATGCATCTTTTTTTTCTTTATTTACTGAATACAAAGGCCAGTTAGGTACCTAAGCACGAGAATTATTTCTTCTCAATAAATACGGTCTGCATGAAGTTTTTGTGAAAGCCCAAAAATAGGGATGTTTTGGGCTGGCAAATTTTGCCACTGGCAGCTGCGAAATTTGGCTTTTTTTACAGTCCTTTTTGTTTTCAAACTACTTCTACATACTCTACACTAGAAATTAGAATCAAAAAATCTCTATCACCACTCTCTCATCTGAAGCAAAAACCCGACCAGAATTACAATGATTTGCACTTGCTACAGCCCGCCATTTTTGAAGCAAAATTTTCATCATTTTCTGCATTTTGGAAATTTCATGAGAGAACATTCATTTTTGGGCTCAGGATGGCCTCGCTGCCACCAGAGAGCTAGTTTCTGCCATTGTCTATGCCTCAGAAGCTCTAGATGATAACATGGCAGCTGAAGCATTGACCGCCAAGGTTTTTGAAGCAATGACAGATATAGCAGGGCAAGCTGGAATTGAAGACAATATTCCTGAGCTGCCAAAGACCTCCAAGCAGCCCAGGCCAGTCAGAGATACCCATCTTGAAGTCTCAGAGCTAGGTGACAACAAGCTTGTACAGTGGTCTTGGTATGTCTCCATGGCCTTGGTTGCTTATAGCATGCTGAATGCTTCTAGATTTACACTGCAGGACTTGCACATGATTGTGGATGCCTTCAAATTTCCCAATCCATTCATCACAACAGAAGGTGATTCTGTCAATGCAGTTGATGCACTGGTCATAATCTGCAACCAATTTGCTTATCCCTCACATCTTTCTGATCTTCCCAGCCACTTTACCCATTCAATTGCCCAACTATCTCACATTATCAACCAGCTGTCTGACTATCTCTATCGGAAAAAAGGACATTTACTCACTAGCTTCAAACACTTCTCAGTTGATGCGCTTGAATGGTTTGCCAGTGCTATACATGCAGCTGCTGTCCTATGACTGATGTCATTGCACTTATTGATGCTAGCTTTGAAGATACTGCATGTCCTACTGATGACCAGCATGTCTATTACAGTGGGTACAGTAAGACCCATGCATACAAGTTCCAAAGCTTGACCACCCCTGATGGCATGATTGCACTCTGCCATGGCCCAATTGAGGGTTGACAAGCTGATAGTGCCCTGTATGCATGGTCAGGTCTTGCACAAGAGCTTGCTGTACACACTCATGGATTTGGTGGCTGTGAACTCTTTGTTTATGCAGATCCTGCATATGGTGAGTCATTGTATCTGGGTTGAAGAAGGTGCAGAATCTGACACCGTTGGAGCAGCAGTTCAATACACACATGGTGAAATTGCATATGTCTGTCAAGTGGGGATTTGGAAAAGTTGCAAATTATTGGGCACTTTTAAACTACATGCAAGATCTCAGTGTTCAAAAGTCACCCAATGCATGTTACTTTTTGGTCACTGTTTTACTTACAAATTGCCATACCTGTTTGCATGGTTCGGAAACACATCAGCAGAACCTGGGTGAACGCTACAGCAACTATAGCAGCTTATAGCAATCCATAGCAGCCACAGCACTGTACAGTGCTGTGGAATGCTATGAGGTCCTATGAGGTCCTGTAAGATGCTGTAGGTTGACTGTTGCTCAAGCATTCTGACACCTGTCATTTCCAGCTGATGGATACCTTAGACGCTATTTAATCAACAGTTTTGACGAGTTCAATGTCTTTTCCTCCCCCCACTAAGCTCAACTTGACTCAGACTGTAAGTTCTGCTCTCTGCAATTTTTGACTCGGAGGCTCTAATTATACGTCTGATGACATCTTTTAGTGTCATTTGATGACATGGTAGGAGTCAAAGTTAATTAGCCTTGTATACAATTTTACGCCACTTGTGGACCCGGTGGATGAGTCAAGTATGTATTTTGTAGTATCAGTGTACAGAGCTGTACAGCTCTGTACAGAACACCCAGGTTTTGCTGATGCATTGCACTACTTTGGTCTTGCACCTCCAAAACTTGATGAGTATCTCAAATCATAGTATTTTGTTGATTCTATGTACATTACTGCCTACTTGGGACTATATACAATGTAGTTCATGTTCAATTTAGCTTGCTATGGTTCCAGTGTTCTCCTTCTCTGTCTCAGCAGCAGCATCTATATTATCTGGGCCCTTATAGTAGCATTCAACTCTCACAGAAGATTGTTTCCAGCCTGAAGCAACCTTATCACTTCACCCTGCTTCTCAAGAGATTGCGAGAGAAGGGATTGAGTGGCAAGATGTTGAATAGTTGTTATGCAGTTCTGTACATTCATAAACTGATTTGATGTGTCATGAAGTGGACCTGTTGGTTTTACACAATGTGCCAAAGACTTGGACTGCATAGATGAAGTAGAAGAGGAGCCACTTGCCGAGCCTTCTGATGGAGTAGACAGTGAATCTGAAACAGTGATTTAGGATTTAAAGAAAAAAACAAGAGAAAGAGATGTACTTTCTTCATCAGACCCCAAATCTGAGCCATCAGTGTCACTTTCTGGAGTATCTGCCTTCTTATTTTTGCAATTCTTCTGCTTTTTGTGGCGTTTTTGCTGAGCTTGGTTTGTTAGACTGAGCCCTTCCATCCCACACTGTCAAGCTTGTTGCCCAGCATGCTGGAGCTGAAGTGCAGCCTGAAAGATTGTGAAGTGTTGAAGTGGATGCAGCAAGCCAAAGAACATACCTCATCCTTTTCACCCTTCTCTTTGACCTTCTCCTCCTTGTGCATTTCATAGTCAGAGTATAATGAGTCTAGGATAGATGAGAATTCAATCTGTTCCTCCTCAGTGAGTTTAGTCCACATGTTGGGTCCTGTTTTGCCTGGCTAGAAATACAGTTAAATGTGTAAACAAGGTGGCACACATGCAGAACCACAAAGTCAACAAAGATTCAGGAGTGATTCAATCTTGCAATGGGCAGTGGCATGTGTTGAAACAGCAGCAGACTCAGTCATGTTGTTTAAATCATCTGCAACAGCCTTCCATCCTTGCATTTTCTGCTTATGTAGCTGGCAATAGGGCTTGTGTTTAAGAGTAGATGTGATTAATTTAGTGATAGAGTTTGGGGTGAATTTAAATTTGAGTCCATTAGATGTCAGGATAGATGACTTAGAGCATGTTGAATTTGACTTGTGCTTTGTGTGCACCATGGGGAATGGTGCAGAAGAGCATGTACTATTTCAAGCAAATTTCACTACAAACTATGGCAAAATTTGAAGCAGCAAAATTCACCAGCCCAAAACATCCCTGATACAGCAAAAAAAAACATGAGATTGAGAACTGAGCTCATATTGATAGCACAACCAGTTTTTTCTGCCTGCCCTTCATATCATACCTCCTGTGAGACTGCTCCTAGGCCTGGCTGGGGTCACATAGATGCTGGATTGTAAACATTACTGAGAGATATCTTTTCTCTGGATGCATGGTAAACTCACATTGAATTGTTCTTGATGCTTTTCAATGGGAGTTCCACAATCATACCCTTGGCTAATGTTACAGTGAGGTGGATGTTCCAACGTGAAAATGCAGTCAAACATATGGGCAGTCTTCATTGAGTTCCCCAGCTGCGATGACTATGAGAAGGAGCAGGAGTGGAGAGAACAAAACATACTGGAAGCTTTGACATAGCTGAGCCAGATCCAGAGATGCTCTCCTAAGAACCTGTCAAAACAATCTTTGCAGAGAAAATCATTGCTAGTCCAGCTGGCATACTGTACTCTTCCAACCAAGTGTTCATGGGGTGTGACAAGTGACCTACCCTGTTCAGAATTCTAAGTGTTCACAGATCACAGTGACCTGTGACCAAGCTGTGAACTGTTCACTGGGAGTGGATTCTGGTGGATTATCTGGACTTATTAAAAGTATTTTTTGAACTTTGTCAAGATATTTTTTTGTTTTGGTTGTCACAGTGTTCACAACCCCAAGTGACCAGTGACACCCTTCTGTGAACTGTTCATTTTGGGCTGATGTGATGTGTGACTGAACACTTGGTTGGAAGAGTACAGTAATCTTCCTGTTTAAGGTTACAGTTGTAAATGTCATCCATGCTTTTTCTCAGATAATCATTGTCTGGATGTGCTTCAAGCGTTTTGCATAGAAATTCTGATTCAACCTTATTATCAAAAAGGGTTCCTGGAAAAAAATCATGGAGAAATTTTGCAGAATATCTTCGAGACCAGGGATCATATCTTGTAGAAAGGGGAGTCCAGGCTGAAGGATAGCTAGTACTAACTAAGGTCATGGAGTATACAAAACTCACTCTTTCATGTCCATGTAAAAAAGCCCAGTTCTTGATTGCACCGGTGACCTGGCGGCACATTAGAATGTACTCATGCCCACAGAAAGTGATGGTTCACCAGTATTTTGCTCATAATTTCTGAACAAATGCATATTTTCACTTGATTCAAGTTATGGACTCAATTTACACATTCAGTGAAACTGTTCTGGAACATTTAGAAATATGCCTCTGGGAACTGTCTGCTATATTTAGCAAATTCCCTAGTTTTAAAAATACTGTAAAACTGTACATGAGCAAATATTTATTTCTGCACCTGCAGCCTGTCACTTTCCGGGGCATGAGTAACAGGGCTGTAGAGTTTGCACCTGTACAGCCCCAAGTATACTATCTGTACAAGTGGGAACCCCGTTGGTACATCACCATGTAGATAAGTTGTTTAGAGCAAAATACCCTGTAGTAGATAAATGCTACTAGATAGATGAACTTTAAGCATGAATTTACTATATCTCACCTTCGGTGACCTCAGGGTCATCATGTGACTGCCAGGCATTGGTTCAGGCAGCGATTGGGAGGTGCATATCTAAACAATTTACAAGAGAACTTTGAAAACATTGCCTACAATATTGCCTGCAAGTTTTCCAAGACAATCTCCCAAAGTCTGCTGAAAGGTCTGGCTCAATGGGCTAATTACCTCCCTGTCATTGGCACCATGCACGGGTATGCTCATGAGCATCTATGTCAGCTCCTCTTCCTCACGCTCTACGTTGTTTGCTGTGGCCTAGAGGATGGTGAGGGCGATAAACACTTTTTTAATGTCTCAAACTCTCTTGCACCAATAATCCATTGCCAACAGGTAGTGTAGGGCTCGGGTTGGCTGGGTCAAGCCGGGTTTCGGGTCGGGCACCTAAACCAGGTTCGGGACAGGCAGCATTTTCCCAACCCGGTACCCGCCCGACTATCCCAAGCGCCTGCGTGCTCAAGCCACCTACCTGCCCGCTCCCCCCAAAATCAAATTTGCTTCTGTATTATAAATACTGTACAGTACTGATCAGCCTATATAAGATCAAAAAATACTACTTTCTAAACTACCATCATGAAGCGCCGCGGATCAGCAAAGTCCAATCCCATTCAAAAGGTCAAAAAGACCATCACAAATGCTCTACGACGGCGCGTCAACAGCGGTCAGTCAGCTTTTTGCATATAAAACACACCCTGATTTCAATGGTAGATGATGACGAGGATGATGGTGCTACCTCTGCTAACAAAGCTTCCTCACAAGCTCCCACAAGGGCATCATTGGATGTTGATCAGTCAATCATTGAGATATCCGACAATGAAAACACTGATTCACCCTCAAAGGATGATATTATTGAGAAGCTCAGTGAGTATTTACTTTTGTCTGTATGAATATTCTCATGAGTAATGGTAGGAGCCCAAGCAAAAAAGCGAAAGTCACCAATTTATGCGTTCTTCAACGCCAATCCCAATGTTGAATTTGCCAATGATGGTATGGCTGAGTACTTGGTCTTTCATTGTAGCACATGCCGGGTGCCCATCAAGCAAGGCCTGAAAACTTCGGACAAAGCATCCACTGGTCAGTATCCATTCAATCAGTTCCGAACAGCTCACTTACTCTGGTAGGCACACTCATTCAACATGCCAAGTCCTGTTGGGGTGACAAGGCAGTCAGTGCAGTTCAACAATCAAAAAGTATTGATAAAGCTAGGGATGCTCTTAAAAATTCGGAAAGAAAAGTCAAAGTAAACTTACCGCTGCTCTTTGTACTGTCAAGGGATGGGCCGAGTCATTTTCAACACAGCCGCCCTCAAAGAAATCTATATGGTGCATACCTTTATTTACCTTCTGCTAGATGCGATTCTGATTTATGTTCAGCATTGTCACAGCAAGATGGGTTTCAGAGTCAGCGCGACCTTTCCATGTTGTTCAAGATCACTGTTACCGCTGGTTACAAAAGGAGGGAAGGCCAGAACATTACATTCCAAGCCGAGAAACAGTTTCGCGAGATGTAAAGAAGCTATATAATTATACAAAAGAAAAGCTGTCATCCGAGTTACAGGTCAGTATCATGCTGAATCAATGATAAAATCATACTCACTAATAGTTTTAGGCCCAGGAAGGCGAAATTCCAATTGCTATCGATTGTTAGACATCGCCTAACCATTGTGCATGGATGAGCATTACGACTACAAGGACACGAAAGGGAAAAGATGGAAAAGAGGAGCTTGTTACGCACCTGTTAGATTTTATTGAGTTACCATGTTTGCATTCAGGTGAAAACATGGCAGAAGCACTGGAAAAGGTCCTAAAGGACTACGGGATCAAGGACAAGGTTAGTTATAATACTATTGAACAAATGTCTGTTAATGTACCATAGGTTATCTCAATTACCTGCAACAATGCATCTGCAAATACGGCAACGTTCAAGGAGCTTCCCAAATTCCTTCCCAAATTTGCTGGAACCAATGCCCAAGTCCGCTGCTTTGCTCACACCATGAACTTAACAGCTAAAGGTGTCCTTCGTCCTTTTGAGCCCAAGAAACCAAAGTCTGATGTCTCACAATCCACCACTGATTTCGAGGCCGCTGAGCTTGCTGGAGGTAGCAACGATCTTGGATTGGAAGAGCTCCAAGACGAACTGAGGGATCTAGAAGAAAACGGAGACCAGGGAATGGATGATTTGGAGGGTTTTGTTGAGGTCTTGAACAAGATGACAGAAGATGAGCGGGAGGAATGGAACAAAGCTGTCCAGCCTCTATGAAGCGCTCTGGTCAAAGTAAGTTAGGTTAGGGTTTTATTTGTCAGCACCTAATGAGTGCCCATAGTGTCGCCGTGTTTCTTTCAAGATTATCAACTCGCCAACTCTACTCCTCCCACAATGGCGCGAAACAGTGGCCAACACTGAATTCAAGAACTGTTGCGATGAGACCAGAAGGGAGTTGATGACTAAGCACAGATGCGATGGGCAAGAGCCTCGCGTCAAAGAGGAGTGGTACAAGCACGAAGTGCTAAAAAGGAAATAATGATCTCAGACACAAAGCAATGGCACAGAGGGCCAATCACAATAATCAAGGTGGCAAGCTAGTCCCCAATGACCAAGTTAGTTATTGCATGAGTACAGAGTACAGAATACGAACCTAGTCCCCAATGACCAAGAGGTCGAGATAGGGAACCAGGTGTTACCTACTGTCCTATAAGTACTGTTTGCAACAATAAGAGTAAAAGAACAATAAAGACAATAGTGATAAGGAGAAAGACAATAGTGTGAGAAAGGACTAGGTGAGTGTAACAATAAGTATGTGATAGGAGCGAGAAGAAGTTGAAGAGTCCATTCAGTATGTTAACAATAAGGATTGATGGAATAGAAATGAAAACAATAATACCATGTGAGCATCATGAGAACTAGGGAGATAAAGGGATCGATGTTCCGAAAGTCTATCCAGCTGATGATGAGTAACAAATACGGTCATGTGATGAATAGAGGTAATTGGAAATGGAAAAGTTGTACCGTGTCACGACAAGAACCATGTCCTCCCTCACGACATTGCTACCCATTGGAACTCCACTTACAACATGCTCTCAGCCTTCATCAAAATGAAATCAGCCGTTGTAGACTTTTTGGATCATGCATCGAACGGACTTGCAGACTATGCTCTATCTTTGGAGGAATGGGAAGCAATTGGAGACCTGGTAAAAGCTTTAAAGGTGCGCTATTATTGATTCCAATATTTATTATTGCTCATTATCTCGTTAGATACTCAAGGATGCAACTACTTTTTTTTCCTCAAATTCACCAAACATCTCGTCTGTAATTCCAGCTATGGACGCTATCGATGAAGCGTTTGCCTCCGGAATTGTGGACAATCATGAGCTTTGCGCTCCTCTTCGTCATGCACTTTCAATTGGCAAAAAAACACTCAACAAGTATTATGCGCTCACTGATGACTTGGACATATATCGCATCACTATGGGTATGTCTTCTGCCTGTTATCTATCCCAAATATTTCCTCAAAAAATCGAACCCATCTAGTTCTTCACCCTTCGTATAAATTAGCTTACTTCAAGACTGTCCACTGGCAAGAATCATGGATCAACGATGCCGTTGATGTAACCTGTAAGGCCTGGATCACTCGCTATAACCCTTCAACAGCTTCGGAAGCACAACTGCCCAAGCCACTGTACGTTTCTACCTTCTGAGCCATCATATTGACTGACATTCTTTTGTACAAATAGGATACACGTACTTCCTCCTCTAACTCGTTTGTCTCCCTCATGGCAAAACAATCCCAGGCCGCAGCACCTGTCAGTAATGTTGATGAGCTGGATCGTTACCTCGCTGACAGCTGTGTACCTACTGACAATCCACTTCAATGGTGGATCATGAACTGGAAAGTTTATCCCAATCTGGCTAAGTTGGCAATCTCGATCCACTGTATTCCAGGTATGTGGCTCTCTCTTGCTCTATTGACAGCTAACTAACGATTTTGCTTTTGTAGCATCTGCGGTTTCTGTTGAACGTAGTTTCTCTCGCAGTCGCATCCTTATTTCTCACC
Source organism: Gymnopus androsaceus JB14 (assembly GCA_009733575.1). Classification (NCBI taxonomy): domain Eukaryota; kingdom Fungi; phylum Basidiomycota; class Agaricomycetes; order Agaricales; family Omphalotaceae; genus Gymnopus; species Gymnopus androsaceus. The sequence goes on along the minus strand of ML769775.1, from coordinate 10,808 downwards.
TACGTAACTGTCTCCGAGCATTCACAATACAGGCTTTGATGTGCTTCGGTGACTGGTCTCGCAAGGATTTTGTCACGAATGAGGAGCTTGTAGAGTTTCTTGAAGATGGACCACCTCTTGACAATAATGATGACTTTGTAGATGATGACAATGATAGTATTTAGATAAATTTTGTTACTCGAATGACATGTAGATACTACAATTAACCAGTACCAATAAGACTAACCCGACCCAGAACCTGACAGCTCAGGATACCCGGTCCCGAGTCAGTCCGTCTCAGGTTTTTTGTTAGGGTCGGGATGGGGCAAGTTTGGGGGTCCTGAACCCGACCCGAGCCCTACACTACCAACAGGCAATATCCGAATTCCTTTACTACAAAGACATTGAGACATATGCGAGCTTGAGCAGGTTTTTATTTGGAAACTACAAGCAGGCTCTTGGGATCACCTATACCTGAGATGTGTTGAGCACCAGTATGAAGAATGCGGGGATCACTTCTGCTCAGGTTTTCTATGACTGGTTGCTGGAGGAAGGTGAATATCTATGAAATCTCTGTAGCACACTGCCACAGGAGACTGTTCAGATGGAGTACTACCTCAAGTTAGAGGCGTTGCAGAGCTGCCAGTCCCACCTACTGAACCTTTACCAGACATATATTTCATATGTCTCTGAGAAGCAGAACTCAGGGAGTGCTTATGAGAGAAAGCATAGGAACGAGGAGGGAAATGAGTGGAAGCTCATCTCTGATGTGCAGGCATTGGAAGCAAGTCTGAATGTTGAGGTGAGGTGGGTAGAAGGGTGTGAAGAATGGGTCAGAGCAAGGACAATGGTAAAAGAGGCTGCATATTGCAAGGCTTTAGACAAGCTGGAGTGTTTACTTGTGGCTTGGATGTTTGAGATAGCAAGGTTAAACGTCTCTGGAACTGGTGAGCAGCTTTAGACATGTTTCATTTGTGGGCTTGCTGATGTTGGGTCCTTCAGGCTATAAGATGTGCAAGCACATTGGCCAATCCCTCAAGAACTGTTCCAAGTCAATTCAAAGTGCAATTGTCAGCTATAACAAAGCAGCAGCTGCCCTTCACCCACCTTGTTGGAAGATCACCTGGGACAAGATTGTCAAGCTCTCTTATTTTTCTGAGTTTGACATTCTTTGGGACACTCATGAGGATGTGCATGAAAGAAAATAGGCCACACTGCAAAACTGTCTTCTCATGACATGGTTCTTCAAATACATTCAAGTGGAGGAGGAGCTGGTGTGGGTTCATGTGGAGGTGAAAAGGCTCCTTACTCACATGGTCAATGAGGAGAGGGAGGTGGAGGACCTGGCCCTTGCTTAGCAGCTCCGTTTTTACTGGAGGGAACAATCTTGCTTCAACTCCTTACATAGATTGTGCCTGTTTGCGATTACCTAGTGCTCCAATAACTCGGCTTCAAGTCATGACTTGCTGGAGTTGAGTCATTTTTAGGTCACGCCGAGCCAAGTCAGTCTAAATAGAACTTGCCAGCCACTCAGAGCGACTCCATCATGACTTCATGGGAAAGAATTCCCCATTTGGATTTGAGCACGAGAACTAGTCTTGACCCTGCGGCGGCGGTGCGTTTATCCTTTCCTTCATACTCCCAACTATTCTACCACAATGAAATTGTTTTCTGTTCATCTCAGTCCATACACAACTCAAGTCTGAGAATAATGCAGGATTATGCAGGGTAAATGATGAACCATGGCGGCCCCATATCATGTGGATTATCATGATAAAAGCAACCATGCATTCAATGTGTGGTTCATGGTCTGCACTGGTGCTTGGCTTCCAATGTTTTCTGCAGCCTCATAAATGATCTCTAATCTACGTTGTCAATAATTCTTCAAGGAGAAGATCTCTATCACAAAAAGGTGAGTATCTACACTTTTCATTGGATCCAGGAACTAAATTTCACTTTGGACGAACAGCAAAGTTGAATGTCATGTAGTATTGCAGCTGCTCACACTCATGGATGGTCTCAAAGTGCTCAAATGTTGTCATCATGGCTGCCACTAACCGACCACATTCAATTGACCCTGATCTTCGTCGATTTGGTTGATTTGACCATGAAGTTGTCATCGTTATCCCTGGCCCAACTGATTGTCTCAAAATCTTGTGTATCTGTGTGAAGAACACAAAGTTGGCCAATGATGTTGACCTTGAACAAGTATGGCTAGCTGCTCATCCTTGCGAACCTTTACTTATGAATTTGTTCTTTAGATTGCTGTTGACACTCACGGTTACATTGGTTCCAATGTACCATTGACGCTGAGGTGCTAGATGCTCTTGGTGTCACTGCGGAGAACTTCCATTTCACGCTGGGCACTTCCAACCCCTCAGCATTGTAGAACACTGTTGTAGAGGTTCCGACTACTACTTGGGACAATATTGGTGGTCTCTAGAAGGTCAAGCAGGAGCTACAGGAGACTATGCAGTACCCTGTCGACCACCCGGGGAAGTTCCTCAAGTACAGTATGTCGCCGTCAAAGGGTGTCTCATTCTATGGTCCTCCTGGTACTGGTAAGATGCTGTTGGCAAAGGCTATTGCCCATGAGTGTAATCAAGGCAAGTCATGTTTGTTATGATTTCCGACATGTACTTATTTATACGCTCCACAGGGTCCTGAACTGCTTACTATGTGGTTCAGTGAGTCTGAGGCCAATGTTCGTGATGTCTTCAAGAAGACCTGTGCCACTGTTCCTCATGTCATGTTCTTTGATGAGCTCGACTCAATTGCCAAAGCTCATGGTGGTTCTTCTGGCAATGCTGGAGGCACTGGTAACCATGTTCTCAACCAGATCCTTACCAAGATGGATCAACCGCGCACACCATATGCTCAAGATGGATCAATCATGCATGCCATATGCTCAAGATGGATGGTGTGAAGAACATCTTCATCATTGGTGCCACCAACAGCCCAGATTGACTCGGTGCTACTCCATCCTGGTCATCTTGATCAACTCATCTACATTCCTCTCCCTGACAAACCTTCTTATCTGTCCATCCTGAAGGCTACCTTGAAGAAGTCTCCTATTGCCACCAATGTGAACCTTGATGGGTTCTCTGGTGCCAATCTTACTGAGATTTTTTAGTGGGCAGTGAAGCTGTTGGTCAAATTATTACTTGTACAGCCCATTGTACATACACACTCAATATAATTTCATATCTACCTTGAATCATACACACTGCGGCTCTTGAGTCTTTGACTGATGTAGGACCTTTCGGTGCTTAAACAACTAGTTGCCCTATTCGGTATCATTTCTTTACATTGTAGCCTGAAGTGTCATTCTTTGCAATTGACAATCAACTATGTATGGTGCCTTTGAGCTTAATTGTGGCCTCTAAGGACTTATTTTGGGATATGATCAACACTCAAAATCCATTATGCGCCTCATTCACCATCGGCAAGTACTACAAAGAATGGAGAACATACGCCGCATACACAATGCCAGGCGAAGAGGTAATGAAACCTTCAGTTCTTCTTTTGAAGATACTGAAAGGAGATATTTGAGCTGACAGTGGTATGATTCTGTGCATGTTATTCAAACTTGCAGCCCTTCATTTGGATCAGGAGCAAAGATTTGGGTATAAAAAGTGCTGGTACAGTCTCATGGTAAATCATCCTTACTCTACAATGCCCCCTCGCCAGCGTGAGGAGGAAACCACCACTGTCTGGCCCAATGGAGCTTTACAAACCACTTTTTTTTCAAGTGAGGAGTTTTGATTTTATGCATTTAATGAATACTTACTTGGCTATGATGTGTAGCACAACAACCAACCAAGCAACCAGTACAATGGGCCACTCAATCTCAATCTCATCCTGGAAGGCCGGCTGAACAGATTACCCTCACGCAAACTCAGAATACAAGACATTCTGGAAATGCTTGTCATGGAGGATCACATTCTCGCTCACGCACTGATTGTAAGGTGTCCTTTCATTTTGTTTGCTGCTGTCAGCTCACAGATATCTGTATGTAGACACTATTACACAACCTAGTGGCAAAGCTGAAGTTGCTGAGCCTCACAATGAACCTGAACTAGGCCCTATCCATGAAGGTAGATTCTACGTCTATTTGCTATTGCCAGCTTGCTAACATGATCTCAGAACCCAGAACACCTCATACGCCTCTTCCACATGCAAGAACCCAAAACCACATCAGGGTACATTTCAATGAAGGCAATGAATTGCCAGGTGAAATTTTTGATTTCTCTGGCTTGCCACCGGATACACCAAGCCCAACTCACTGTCAACATCCCGAGAACATTCAACCAGCATCACCCATACCCACTGGTCTTGAAACATCACATACCCCACATCAAGTGAGAGCTCAGCAGACACCTCGCTGGACTCCGCGTCAGGCAAGAGCTCCACAAACACCTCATCAGACCCCTCGGCATCAAATACTTGCTCGACCGTCCTCTGTGCCTTGACCAGTCTACCATTGTGTTCACTGAGCTGGCACCTCTGGTGGACGCCGTGCAAAAGATGTATGGGAATTCTTTAAAGGTGATGGTGCTCACTGTATGTTTTGCGAGTATGTTGATTTTTGTACTTGTAGTCTTGCCATATACTTATCTCTTGTTAGGGACCTCAAGAAAGATGGTAACCCCATTCCATTCAATGACTACCAGTCTCCCGGAACCAATGACCATCGTAAACACCTTGCTAAGCATCATCTCAAGCCTTGGATTGAGTGTTGTGTTGCATCAAACTTTCTGTTAACCTCTGTAGTAGCTCAGAAAGCATTGAAGAATATTGGGAGAAGTATGTTTCTGATAGCAATGTGCCCAATTTCCATCCTGCAGCAGAAGAGGAGGCTGTCACACCATTTTCCAGGGAAGCAATGGTCTGATGCAATCATGTACCATATCATTGCAGATGATGAGGTGACTAATTGCAATTTTATCGAAACCTTTGATGCTCATTAAACTATTGTCTGGCAGTCAATTGAAGTTATCTGAGAGTGCCTTCTTTAGAAGACTGATAAGGACATTACAGAATGAGTTAAAAGACTCTGATATCCCACATGCGGATAGCATGCGTGCTCGTATTATGGAGTTGCTTGACCAATACCTGGATAAACTCAGAGAGGAGATTGTGGTATGTTTATCTACAACAAAGTTGAATTATATCAAGTCTTGACCTTGTTTAGGAAACTGCTGAAGGAGATGTGTCTTTTACTGATGATCTTTGGACTGACCAAAAGCAACATTCTTTTATGGCCATAACTGGCCACTGGATTCAAGCTGTCAAGGTGGAAACCTCATCAGGCACTGAAATCACTCAGCTTGTCCAGCGCTCTGACCTTATTGGTTTCATCCGAGTACCAGGGAGTCATACCGGTGAAAATCTCGTGAATTCATTCCTCTTTGCAATAAACCGTTTAGGATTAATGCACAAGGTAAGTTTTGGCCCTTTCCATTGTCGGGTTGCACTTATTTAAATGTTTGGTAATGGGTAGTTTGGGCATATCACATCTGATAACGCTACCAATAATGATATGTTCATGCCAGCACTGGCTTCACAGCTTCAAAAAGCTGGCATTGAAGTCCTTTGGGATCCCGAGGAGCGGCGCATAAGGTATCTTCACTTTTACTTAATACTTTATATGCTTATAAACTTTTGGTAGATGCTTCACTCATATTGTCAATCTTTCTGGCAAGGCTGTGATAGAAGAACTTGATAATATGGGCAACAATGTTATTGCATGGCTACGTGCACTTATTCATTCAGTATGTAGCATTGATTTTCAACAACACAGAATGTGACCTCATTCTTCCTTTTAACTTTAGATACATATATCCGGTCGGCGCCATGAATATTTTGCCGACTGCACACTCAAGGCAAAATTACCGACACTTGAACTAATACTTGATGTGGACACATGCTGGTCATCAATGTTCTTGATGATAAAAAGAGCATTGCTTCTCCGCCCAGTATGTGTCTCTCAACTATAAAATGACATCCTGTTACTAACATATGTAGGCCATATCACAATTTTTTGCAGCTGAGGACTATCGTCATCTCATGGCTCAAGCTAATGCTAGACTTGCACCAGTGGATTGGAAACTATTGGAAGATATTAAGGATGTTCTTGAGGTAATACATTTCTGAAGCTAATTTTATTGTACTTGTATTCATCAGATGTACCATCTCATCTTTATAGGTGCCTCACTTGTTTCAACAGCGTCTTTCCTCTCAGAAAACACCTACACTTTGCTGGGCTGTTCCAGCCTTTGCTGCAATGATTCAGTTGTACAATGAGAAATTGGATGAACACCCTCATCTAGCCGATGCTATTAGGGCAGGTTCCGAGAAGCTTGATGAATATGCAGAAAAAATTCGCGAAGTTCCTGCTTACATTCTTGCCATGGGTACGTCAATTAATGATTGTCTTTCTGCTCATACAGCTAATCAGTTCTCAAGCTGTTAATCTGGCAACAAAGCTTACTTTCTATGAACCAGACTGGCATGAATTTGGAAATGCTAAACAAGTTTTTCTATCCGCCGTAAGTGTCCAGTACCATATCAATCAATGGTCATATCTCATAAGTAATTAATAGGTGCAAGCATATGACTCATCGAACACAGCTACGGGTCTCCCTGCTGAAGCTGTACAGGGAACTACCTGGGCTGCTCATTTCTTGCATGCTCCCACTGCTAATTCCCATCCGGTGACCCAATGAGCTGATAAAGAGGTTGATTTGTATCTGGCCGAAATTAGCATGAGCAATGCAGTTGATCCTCTTGCTTACTGGAAGGTATAGTTTCAGTGGCTAAACATGATATTTGCAACTAATTAGAGACTGTTGTAGGACAATTGCACCCGTTATCCAAGAATTTACCGCTTAGCAATGGATGTTTTCCCCATTCAAGGCACATCTGTACCATGCGAGTGTGTTTTTTCATCAGCCAAGCAAACAATAACTGATTGATGGACAGCCTTAAGTGCGGCATTAATGGAGGCTCTACAGATTCTCAAGTTTGCCCTCAAGCGGGATGGTCATGCTTTGGATTTCACTGATGCTCTTTCCATTGAACAACAAATGGCGTGACTGGAAGCTCTTACATATGATGAATACTCCATCCCGAGCTACATGAAAGCATTTCTCAATGGTCACAACTGGTAAATTTACTGTACATATTGAAAATCCTCCGAAAAAATGACCTTTGTAAAATGGATCCAAATATAGAATATATACAATGACGCGGTTGACTCAAGCCATGACTGAGCCAAGCCGTTATCTATATTAGGCACACCGAGTTAATTGAAGTCCAAGTCAAATGAAGTTAAGCCGAGTTACATCAATTCAAGTTATTGGAGCACTACAATTACCAAGCTAAGGGGTTTCAACAACACTAACTGACACTACTGGACAGTTGGAACTCATGTCAAACATCAATGGAAGGATGTTGGGGCCAAGGATGGCATGGCAAAGGGCATGCAAAAATGGGAAGAGGAGGATGAGGATGAGGAGGATGTTCATGACTTTGGGAGCTGTGTGACAGCTGTTTTGGACATAACCTTTGACAATAATTAACATTTGTATCTATTCCGCATGTAATCATACTCTGTAGATTGTAGTTGGTATTGATGCGCCTCCCAAACACCTCCCAAACAATGCCTGGCAGTCACATGATGTCCCTGAGGTCACCGAAGGTGAGATATAGTAAATTCATGCTTAAAGTTCATCTATCTAGTAGCATTTATCTACTATAGGGTATATTGCTCTAAACAACTTATCTACATAGCAATGTACCAACAGGGTTCCTGCTTGTACAGATAGTACTCGTGGCCACGGAAAGTGACGGGCCGGGGACTTGTCACACACCAGGTTGTTGATACTGTCTTGAATTCTAACAGAAGATACGCAGAATTTTAAGTTGATGGCAATATTATATTAAGGTAGATCGCCTCCCAAAAAAATTTTGGAGTGCATGGGTTGGCTGTAGCGCTGATGAGAGGGTATCGAAAATATGAGGCTGTCAACTGCCGGCCTGTCACTTTCCGTGGCTACGAGTATACTTGGGGCTGTACAGGTGAGAGTTTGAGTCAAAAGGTATTTACACAGTTCATTGTTTCCATTCATGTGAGTTGAAATAGAGTGCCAGAAAGTGAGGCCTTGAGCCAGCAGCCCTACTTTGCATTCATCAAGAACTTTTAGAAGTGGGTAAGAAAGGTAATCTTTCAAGAGTGGGTGATATTCTAGCTTATCATCAAGCTCTTTGATTACATTGTAAATTGAGTTGTCGCTTTGAAAACAATAACAACTTAAAATTGTCTTGGGGCCAGCAGCGAGAGCAAGAGAAGTAATATCTGCCAATTTTCCACTATCAGTTCCAGCGTCAGCTAGTATCAAGCGCAGACACCTACCATCGAGTGCCTGACCATCATATAAGTCCTTGAAGCTGGAATGTGCCAGATTTTCCAGGAAGAAAGATATAGATAATAGTATAAATCTCAAGTAACTCTTGTGTAGAGAAATTGGAGAAGAATGCCTGTCTTTTCAAACATTCCTTGCAAAGCTCATCAATCTCCTTCTGTGGATCTCGGTTGACCTCTTCAACAAAGAGATATTTGTTCACATGGAAGTCACAATTGTAGAACATTATGCAATATACAGCATGACAAAATCATGTTGATTCCCGGCATTGAAGTCGGCAGAACACAGAGGTGCAGTCAATGTGCCTAAGAGAATACAGTGATGCTCATTATTGATGAACCACCTGGCAATTCAGTTTAATTCAATAAGCCATGTGAGTGGTTCATCAATAATGAGCGTCACTGTAGGAGCTACAAATGAGGTTTGGTGCAAAACAAGCAGTTGCTACTCACCTGAAACTAAAAATATTTTCCAACCTTGTCACTTGGTGTTCCATGAGTTTTATAGATTTCCTTTTGTGTGCCATCATTGGGATTTCCGGTGCCAGGACCCCGGAAACTACACCCAAGGTTTGTCTGGAACAGTGTATTTTAGGGAGCAATTTTGAAGAATTTCCTGTCCTGTTATAGCATATTTTAGGGCAGCAGCTCAGATTCCCTGTCCTAGAATAGTGTACTTTAGGCCAGTGTGTCAGTGCCGAACCGAACTTTTTACCATATTCTGGCCCAATTCTGGGCAAGCTTGATGCATGCGTGAAGCCTAAGATGTACAACGGATCCGCGATGTACAGAGGTACAATGGAATTGCAATGTACCAAAAATTTCCAACATCAATGACTCGGATGAATCTGGTCACGACAAAACTCACTGGGCTGGGTCCAAATTTTGGTGGCTGCAAAATAGAGATGGGCATGAATAGCAAATATTCATGAGTATTCATGAGTATTTAGCCATTCGTTTACTCACGAATAATTAGTCACAAGTGACGAATATATCCATTACACAAGTACTTACTCGAGTATAAATAGCCAATTTGATGTCATGAATATTCGTGAATATTCACTGATATCACGTGAGGTATTTATTACTTAAGCAAACATTCAATATATATCTTAATTTGGCTATGTTTGAATATGTATATAATGTTATTGACATGTAACTAATAAAATCTGTGTGGCTTAGTGGTTATGGGCGCCAACTCTGGATTAAGGTCAGGCCTTCCTGTGATAGCTGACAAGCAGAGTTCAATTCTCAGTACTGCCACAATTTTTTGGCATGTAATAGTACTCGGAAATGTATACAGACTGTATATATATTATTATTAAACACTAATATAGTACTTCAACATTATTACTTACATGTTCGAGCCTATATTTACTTTATTTGTAATGTTGTTAATTAATCACAAGTATACTCGAGTATTTGTCCTAAAATACTCGTTATTCACAAATATCTATTTGTGAATATATGTCTGTACAAATATTCAAGTATATACTTGAGTATAAATAGTGGATTTGAGGTGACAAATATTCGTACCATGAATAACGAATATACTCAAGTATGTATCCGTGCCCACCTCTACTGCAAAATATAATGCGAAGTGGCTTGTAATTGATTAGATTTGGTCCCAGATTTAGTGCATTTGATAAACTATATTTGGCTAATCCAAAACTTCATGTGAAAGACAATCTTTTACCCCAGAAAGATACAAGGCAAGCTAATATCTTTTTTCTGACATAGTTAGAGGCAGTAGTGAAGATCTTTGCGCTAGTAGTATTTCCAATCAAATAATAAATTTTTAAAGACCCGACGCCTGACGCTACTCGCTACTGCTAGGACTAGGGTAATTTGTTGTGTCGCTCCAACGGATCATACAAATTTTTCGGCGCAAAGGCATCGGACATCCACAAAAATGGTCATTTTCGGCGCGCCAAGCATCAAAGATAGGTGCTGAATCAGGCCCAAAATTCGGCGTTTGGCATCGGACTTCAGCCTCCAAAAGTCCAAAATTCGGCGGGGCAGGATCGGAGCTTTTGGGGCATTTTCAGGGGTCCTGTTGCGACAAGTACTTGTCACGATCTCAGTCTGTCACGACCCACAAGCAAGTGACTAGCGTTAATGGACTCTCAGCTGTTTTTTATAGAGAATATTTTCAACCCGATTCCTATAATTTCCTTGGCAGATGCGGTGATTGTCAACGCCAGTAGTATCAAGGCTAGCAATATCTTTTGCGGTGAAGCATTTATTTGTCTATGAAATCGGAATCTGACAGTAGAACGTCCGCATATCCTACATACAAGTCTTCCCATCACTCTTACATCTCCTTACTCTTATACAACAACACATACGCTGACGAATCCTCCCCTCCGCCATCCAACGTACCCAGCTTCTCCTTCGGGAACAC
>ML769774.1:28474-57748 GCA_009733575.1 Gymnopus androsaceus JB14 | reverse complement strand
TGTTGTCCTGCTGTAAAGCATTTCCTAGAACTTGTTGTTTGCTGAAAAGCAAAGCCCCCTTTCTTTTAACAAGTTCTACTTTGTGAAATCAAAGTCTTACTTCAACTTAACAAGTTTGGCTTAATTCAAAGGAGGAATCCTTGACAACTCACTAAAGAACCTCGCACAAAACAGTGCTGATTCAGATTCTAGCTTCTGGCTACTATTAGAACAGTACAACTACAATATCTGGAGCCCACCGCGAGGGTATTCTTTGAATTGTTAAACTTCTCTTTCCAAGCAGTTTTTAATTGCTTAGGTTGTTGGCTTAAACTTTGAATCACATTCAAGTACAGAAAGAGTGCTAGTCTCTAGTTACTCAGAAGTACACATGGACTAGAATTTGCTGTTGTATCTTGACAAGATTAGCGACACATCTTCAAATCCAAAGGGAAGATCTTCTAGATTAAGCCTTGAGTGCTAGGATCTTGGTGCTCAGAAACCATGGAGGATACTGAGGCAGCTGGGCTGTTCAGTTTCTTTCCATCTGAAAATGACATGTTCTGTCATTTTCAAACCCTTTATCTACTCAGTGAATGTGGTCAGTGCATTCAGCACCCATTTTTCATCTGAAGTTCATATTTGCTGGTCAAATCCTAGGTTTTTTTTTTTTTTTTTTCTTTTTGAGAAATATGGTGTACCTGGTGTACCTTCATTTTCTCAAAAGATCAAGATTCTTTGTACAATATGTTGGTCTTATACTTCCAATCAGGAATAAATATTTTAAGGAGTACACAGGGAATGGTTCTGGAGAATAATCAGGTTATTTTTAATCTAGATTTATCCCAACCACCTGGTGCAAATTGATAAATAATGATGGTCAATAGCTATCAAAGCTAGAATATAATATGTTGGTCAAAAGCTGGCATGGATTGGAATGCTAATCCATTCAGACTTCTGATGGTTTTTGTCTGGAGAGTAGTGGCAGAATCTAGATAAAAGATGAGGAATCCCACAGGAGGACTCCTTAGTTTTCTCTAGATCAGAGACCCTGCTCTTCATACAACAAGCATCATAAGCATCTTGGTTCTTCATGAGCAGTGCTTCAAAATGTGTGGTGATCTTTACTCTAGAATCTAATTCTAGCAAATGCAAAATTGCTGTTTGGATTTTTGAACCAAGAGGATTTTCAGTTTCATCTGATATGACACATGAACTAGATTTCAAAACTTCTATCTATGATGACTTGGTGTACCCAATTACAGAGGCTAGCTGCCTTTCACTAGGCTAGTGTCCTTAATTGGAACATAGTACAAGGCATGTAGGGGAGTGGGCCAGTTGCTGTTGAAGCGAGTGCTTGTACAGATCCTATGTGGTTTGACTGTCATCATAGAAGACAAGTGAAGGTCATTGAATTTGGCTCATGGTGTGGAAAATTTTCCACAGAGTCATTCTAGTATTGGGTGGCCAGACAATCTGCTTTTGTGCACTCTGCACTTACCTTTTGTTTGACTTGTCATTGCTGGGAAAAAAAATGCTAGGCTCTGTGGATTCAGGAAACTTCATTGTGATGTTTATTGGATCAAATGGATTGGCTAAAGATGATCTACTGGTCAAGCACTAGAATCTGATTCTAAACAATGTTATGCATTTGGTACATTTGTGGTGTTATAAGCCTAGTGAAGCTCCAATGCAGAAACAAGGAAAAGTCCTGAACATTGTTGGGCAATAAGATGGCACAATCAAGATGAATTGTTGCATATTTGGAATAACCTGTTCCTAAATTCTAGTTCAATGGTTGAATGACACCATCCTAGAAATACCAAACTCTGAAGCTTGTTATCCTGCAGCTCAGACTTTGATGCTAATGGTTCAGTAGTGCATTTCCAGAATGCAAATTTCATCACAAAACTTGCAGAAAGTCTAGATTTTTCAATCTAGCTAGCAATCAAAGTCCGGTAGACAAGAATTGCTACTACTTGTGAAGACTCCTGATTAGATTCTTACACACAGTAAATTGTTGGGTTACCATGCACAAGCACTGGCAAAACATCGTACCCATGTTATGGATATGATTAAAAAGGTGGATGAAAATAAACGGCAAGAACTGAGAAAGTTTGAGCTAGAATTTAAGAATGTCATCAAAGATTATGATTTCAAGCCTGGTACACTAGTACAGGTGAGGCATTCTCAAATTGAAGACAGCCTTGACAGAAAGATGTATCCTAGGTATAGAGGACCCATGGTGGTAATCCGACGTACTAGAGGAGGCTCATATGTCATAGCTGAAATGGATGGTACAGTGTTGAAGGAGAAGGTTGGAGCATTCAGAGTGTTACCACACTTTGCAAGATATGAACCAATTGAGCTGCCTGAAAACATACATGATCTCATTGATCTATCTAGTACTCAACTGGACAAGATGATAGAAGATCTTGATGTTGAAAAACTAGAAAAAGGCAAAGACTTTATTTTTGACTCAATCCCAAATCTCAGAATACCAGAAAATGATTCTGGAGAAGAATGGGTTGAAGATTTAGACAATGAAGATCTAGAAATTGGTGATCCTATGGACACTCCTGAAGATGAAGAACATGTACTTGACATTTTAGATGGAGAGGCATGGGAAACAAGAAAATTAAGAAGTAGGAAATAAATCTAGAGTTGAATCTAGAGCTACAGTCTAAATCTAGGCTGTAAGTAAGTACAAAGAGGTTGGAAGTATCTGAGCAGTAAAAACTAGAAAATGCTACAGGTCAATAAATAAAATGTTGTGAAAGTGGAGCTTTTATAAAATCTAGAAAGTCAATGATGGCACTATGTTAAAATCTATAATTGCCTAGACAGTAGGAGCAGATGCTGTGATATCCTTGTCACCATTAGCCCGTTCCTCCTGACGGATTTTGAGACCACGATCAAACATAATTGCGTTGGTGGATTGGTAAAGGTCCCAAGCACTCTGTGCAGCCTGACGATCATAATAGGCCATAGCACGGTGATGGATCCAGTCCAAGCGGTGACGGTTGTTGAGAGATCGAAGGACATCATTGTGCAATGTAGCATAATCTGGTTCCGGATATCCAGCAATCATGTTGATTTCAGCATTGAGTCGTTGGTCATAGGCCTCTTTGTACTCAGCTAGAATCAGCAAGAATAGTCAGAATCTAGTAATTGACAACAACCAGAGCCACGGACTTAAAATAAATAAAATAAAGAAGGAAATGAAAGAGAGAGAGAGTTGGTGCTAGATTATGCATCATGGCAGCCACACTCCCCTCCAGAATCACAATCATGATGTGCTACAATGTCTTTTAACCATTGATAGCCACGCCAAGATTGTGCTTCCCAGTTTAAACCAAGTTCATCCAAAAAGTTGGCATAACCTAGTTGGTAGCCATGATGGACAACTAGAGTCTCATAAAGAGACATAGAGGCTGGACGAATCAAGGGAGGATTAAACTGCTCACCCTCAGTCTCAGGCCTGAATAACACTCTGGGATCCTCGGAGTATCTGGGTCTCTTCAATGGGGAGACATAAGGTGTAAACCCCTCAGTAGAAGGTGGTGCAGCAGCCTTCATAAGATAGTAATTAGCCCGGTGGTAGACAGGAGCCTCAACATCCATGCCAGGAATGTCTGAGTAGTGAAGTCTCACCGTGGATAGCCTGCCATTCTGGTCCTAGATTTATGTATCAGGACTGGAGGCAAAATCTAGAAAGTTGAAATGGACATACTATGGCAATGCCTCCTTTGGAAGTAGTTCCTGCAGATGCTCCTTTACTGAATTTGAGCTTGGACAAAGCACTAGACTGAGTGGTGGAGTCCTTCATCTAATAAGATATGTACCAAGTCAAATTCTAGAAGAAGATGAACAAAGTACAATGTATTTACCACAGTGTCTGGATCAGTTGGGTCAACCTCCTTGACTTCATCATCAGAGCTGTCAGAGTCCTCTATGACTTCCTTAGACTTTGGCTCAGACCTCTGAAGCATGAGTGATAGTTAGAATAACCAAATACTAGAAAAAGACATTATACCTTTTTGGGTTTGGCCTTGGGTTTGTTGCGCAAACTTCCCAAGTGAGTATAAAACTCATTGGCCTTGTGGTAGCTATTGATTTTGGCCATGTCTTCCATGTCCTGGACAGACTTCAAATGCTTGACTGCATCCCCATAGGCAGTATACAGAACCTCTGTATTGACCATTTGAGGAATGTTGACAGTGGAAGTCTTGAAAAACAAAAGAAGGTTGAAATTAGCAAAAGCTAGAATTAGATAAGTGGTGGTCAAACTTGCCAAGAAGTCTCCAAGTGCAATAGCACACTCATAGATTATTT
This sequence comes from Gymnopus androsaceus JB14, assembly GCA_009733575.1. Classification (NCBI taxonomy): domain Eukaryota; kingdom Fungi; phylum Basidiomycota; class Agaricomycetes; order Agaricales; family Omphalotaceae; genus Gymnopus; species Gymnopus androsaceus. The sequence goes on along the minus strand of ML769774.1, from coordinate 53,434 downwards.
TCTTGGATCCATCCTCTTTGACATTGTACTCCAAATTGCGACGTCTCTTAGCCAGAGTTGTGAGATAAGTTTCAATCTGGGACTGATCCATAGCTTTGGGGGGCATTGTAATGAAGTGCAGATTCTAGCAAAAGGATAGAAAGCAGTAGAGGTGATGTGGGTTGTTCTCTAAGTGGACAAATCACAGTCCTTTTATATCTCTGGACAATGTTCAGGGTAGCAAAAGAGTGGGAATAAACTTGGTAATTTTCCGAGTAAGCTACACTGCTTTATCATCCACTTGGCATTGATTGTTCAGCAGCTTTGTGGATGACTAAAAATGTGTTTAGTCAACTGGGACAGTTGATATTTTTAGTTTGGGGGAGGAGGCATTATTAATGCAATCCTAACTCAGACTTAGAAGTTGAGTATTGTTCTAAATCAAGAAGTTGGCAAAATCTAGAATTCAGTCTTCAAAATAGGAGGGCAAAATCTAGATTATAAGAGAAAGTTGAATAAGGAATTGGGTTGACTACTCTAATTCTAGTTAGTGTCATCTTGTTGAGACTCAGTGTCTATGTAGGTTTCCCAGCCAAGGATACTAGCAAGTTTTACAAGATTTTCATCAGTAGGACTAAAGTTGTCATCCTTTTCCAAGTGTTGGAATACAAGTCGAGGGTCATGCATGGCAGAGTTGCATGCGGCCTTGAGCAAACTTGATTGCATCACCAAGAGCCAGAAGTGACTGCCTGGAGCTCTCATGAGCCTGCAAAGCAGCATCATAGGCCTGATGAAGTCCTAGAAGGTTCTGGATGTCAGCAGTAAGAGCTAGAAAATTAGGATTTGAGCAAAATCTAGTTAAAAGCAGTTACTATGACATACCTTGGTAACCTTGATGGCCAATGGCCTCAAGACGATCAAGAAGAGGGTCAATGGTCTTCAATTCCCTGTTCCAGGAGCAAGCACGACCAGCTTTGCCACAAGGATCACAAGGGAGACCTGGTCCCACAGGAACACAGTTCTTTTCCTTGGCAAGACAACCACTGCACCGTTCACGGTTATGAACCTAATACAGTGAAAAGTTGTTAAAAAGAGAAAAGGAAAACCCTAGAATTTGGTACTTACCGGTGCCAGGGTCCGATTAACAGTGATCAAGTTGTTAAAGTTGAATACTTGGCCTGATTTTGGCTCTCTGAAGGTAAAACCTTCAAGTTCTAGAATTAAATGGTGGAATAAAGGATGAATGACAAAGTTCATACCTGTGACAACGTCACTAAAGCGTGACTCACGCATGTCTCGGAGACCCTTGCCCTGTTAAGAGGCATGGTTAATGAAAGGCAAAAAGATAGATATTGGACTAAAAGGACCTACCCGAGTTCTGGACTTGCCAGAGGCCTTGTCTGTCTCCACAGCAGGAATCTCAGACATATCTCCAGTAGGGATATCTGAAATTCTTCGAAGTTCCACATAGGGAACCATCTTAGTCTTCTTGTGAGACTAAGAAATGGATATGCCCAATGAAAACTTCGAAATTTAAGAAGGAAGTATAACTCACAGTTGAAGCATTGGCATCAGTCATGCTAGCTGAAGAATTGCTGTTTAAGCCATCAGAGTGGCGTCGCTTTTGGGTAGAAGTTGCCTGATGATAAAAGCTAAAATAGCAAAATCTAGAAATAAAATGGTGCTTACCTTATTCACATCTGTGGTCTTGGTGACTCCAGGTTCATTAGTTGCCACAAAGGGAATGAACTCTGGGTTTTTGAAACCAGGGATGGTTGGATCAGGAAGTGGATCATCCAGTTGACGGAGTTTCTAGAAAAAAGCACAAAACTCTACAATGAAAAATAAAGTTGGACAAAGGAAACTTGATGGTTTTACCGACAAAATGAGGGCCTGAGGATTGACAAACCAGTTTCTCTTGCACTCAGCAAGATATTCTGGGTCATCTTCAAAGACATCATTGGCAAAATTTTGAAGTTCCTTCCAGAAATCCAAAGAGTAGGAAGGTTCCCTAAACTCTGGTTTGACATAGTCTTGCCGGTAGTGAATCTAGAATTAAACTCCTGAGGATCCTGGATAAAAAGAAGTGGAAAAAGCACTTACTAGGTTATTGCTAATGGACTCAAATACTGCACGGTACTGAGCTATAGGCAAGACCCTATGTGCGGAATTTTGTCCTTGCATATTTCGAAGATAGTAAGGTGCAATGGAGGCTTGAATCTTCATCAAACAACGATGTTGTTTAATAAGGAAGGTGTTATCAACTCCACTGCTAGCAGCAGCTGTAATAACTGAGGCAAGAGCACCAGCAGTAGCAGCAGAAGTGTCTTCAAGGGACATGGCAGTAGGCAGTTAAAATCTAGGAAAAGGGAAGAAAGGGAATAAAATTCCGAGCCCAATTCCGAGATTATATATTAGTTGGACATCATTTGAAATTCCGGATGGCACCGTTCTGCAGTGACTCCAGCCTTCCAGCCGGACTTTGATTGCCAGAAAATGATGATAAAAAGCGGAATAAAAGTTTGAAAATGGTCTAGAACCAAATTCTAGACTGATGGCTAAAGTGATGTTCTCAGAACTCATTGAAACTTGTTGAACTTGGATGTAAAATTGTCAAGGCCATTGAACCCAAGACTTGAGGCATAGTGAAAGTCTTTTAGAAGCATTACTATGACCGAGGACGGTCAGAACTTTTAGTTTGGGGGAGATATTACGCCAGTTTTATGGCCAGGCCTGTATAATCTAGATCTTGCTATTTCAAGCATATCTACTTTGTATTTTGGACCCTAAGGGCTATAGTGAGTCCCAAACTGTTAGCCAAAGCATGTTGCAGTCTATTGTACCCACTGGAGTAGCATTGTGTATGGTATACATGCATATATCGCACACTGCACTTCATTAAAAGTCCTATGAGGGTGATTCTAGAATTTGCTATAGATCACTCAAGATGAGGCTAGAATTTGTTATTGCATATTCAAGGGAACTTATATGTTCACAAGTGGAGGTGTAGTCCATGAGACATACTAGGCTTAAAGCTAGATTATAGTCTGGATCTAAATTGGTGGTTATAAAGATATGGATCAGTAAGCATATATGCATGCTGATTCATACAAAACAAGTTGGCTTATTGATACAGCAAAAGGTGCTTACAGATACACGTTAGTAATGCCCTTAAGCTGAGTAAACATGAAAGGCTTAGTGATCCTTTGGATGACTGATATACCCTGTATTACAAACACTATTTTTGCATCTTACTCATCTCATATCTCGCTTATTGATCCATATTACTGTACATAGTTACTATTTATAGAAAAGGCCCCAGTAGGTATATAAGGGATCACAGTGTGTTGTGTTTTCCCCAGATTAGTATTCCCCACAAAGGCTACAATCTCAGAGGTTTCTGTACCAATTGTGAAAACCAATTGCAGGGTTCTTTCAGTGAAGCAACAGCAGTAATTCCACTGGTAGCTGTTTGTGAAGAAAGTTACTTTGAGTTGATAGTTTGTCGCTCTCAGGTCTTTAATTCTCCAATAAAAAGTTGGCCCACTAATTATAGTGTGAACATTGTTTGGTTGAAAAGACACTTGGTCTTATTGTTTTGGACACTTGGTCCCATTGTTTTGAAAGGCACTTGGCCTATTGTTTTGGACACTTGGTCCTATTGTTCTCCTATATTGGCACTTGGCCATAAAACCCCTGTTGTCCTGCTGTAAAGCATTTCCTAGAACTTGTTGTTTGCTGAAAAGCAAAGCCCCCTTTCTTTTAACAAGTTCTACTTTGTGAAATCAAAGTCTTACTTCAACTTAACAAGTTTGGCTTAATTCAAAGGAGGAATCCTTGACAACTCACTAAAGAACCTCGCACAAAACAGTGCTGATTCAGATTCTAGCTTCTGGCTACTATCAGAACAGTACAACTACAATATCGTCTAGCTGCACATTCCCATGTGCTGGTCTCTTCCAATGAGTACCCGGGTTGGTATCCCAGTTTGAAAGTGTAGTATGATTTCGAACCTTTGTCTCCAATGACAGAGTCATGGAGAAAACGCATCAGCTTGGTGTCGCAGCGGCGGACGTAGTGGTAATCAACCCATGCAGTACGATTTTCACCAACTAGATCACCATCATTGAAACAAATCTGGACTGAAATTCCGCTAACCGTGTCGCGATCCAAAAGTAAGTCGGCTCTAGCATCCTGTACCACTCCCTCGCAATCCTTGTAAACTCCTTGTTTGACAACCTTTACCGTAACTCCTTTCCAAGGCAATGTACTGGAATAGGGAGTGAATTCATGGAGAAGTCCATGGTTATCCGTGCGGAGGACATTGTTGTAATTACACCAATCAAATAACTGGTCTCCCCAAAAAGTATGGTTCCAGTGAACGAGAACAAAGTAATTTGCACTGTTTTCAACATCTTGCGCGATATATATGACCTCGCCCCTCCATCCCGAACAATCCTCCCTTTCACAGGTGCGAAGAAACACCCTCACACCAAGCCATGGAATACAACCAGATTTGCTGAGTGCACTTTGCGCAAAGTACTCTTCTGGAGAAAGAGTCTGAAGGCTTTTAGTCTTGTTTTCTGTGACTTGCCAATGATTGCGGTCAACCACTGAAACGTCGCGGATATCACAAGCTATTGTGTGAGAGGGGATAAGAGAGCTGTTAGCGAAAGCCAGAAGAAAGAGTCAGGGTATATGACATGTCAACAATGCTGTTAGGATTTAGTGTGATGATGAGTGAAAGCGCCTGGATCCAAACACTAACGCTGGGCCCATGAGGGATGCATGTATACGCTTGAGATAAGTCTCTCATTGTTTGCCAACTCCAGTCGTCTCTCCTTGACAGTTAACACGCCAGAATCTCCCTGTTGAATCCACTGGATTTCTTTGAGATCGCAAACCCCTGTAGCCAATCTCACTGTCTGGCCTACAACCAGCTTTTTCACCAAGTGGCAGTATGCCACTGAACGGACATCTACCACTTCCCCCTTCTCCTTGAATGCAATGTCGCACACCAGTTCACCCACTTTCTGAATTACTCCTTCTGCACCATCCGTGAGCTTCCCCAGATCCTCCTCCCAGTGCATAACAGGTAACGCCGTGGGGATGCGGGGGTGCCTCAATATTACAGTCTCCTTCTCCTGAAAGGTCCAGGAAGTGAGAGGAGGGATTCTGCCGAGACAATCACCTTCTGCAATGGTTGTGAAAATTGCAAAATCATCATCTGGCACTCGGAGTGCTAAGTCCAGGGCCTCGAGTTTGACTGTGAGCAGCACAAACCCTCCCCATACTGTCTGGCCATACAACTGATAGCGCTTCCTATAATTTTCTTGGTGGTCACAATCGAATCCTTTAGAACATGTTGGCTTTATACAATTTACTGTGATGTTGACATTTCTGGAGGCAATTAAAGATGCCCAAGCAATACGAGGGGAAAGGCTGAAGTCGATTGGAAGAGGAGCTTTAGGAGGTCGAGTCCGTGATAAGCTGGGGTACCTGATACGAGGTACAACTGCCACTAGGGCGTAGAGGGAAGTATTGATTTCGTTGAAATCATCGTTGAGGACAACCCCCAAGTCCCCTTTGTACCGACCCGACTTGATTATGGCCCAAGTGCCCCCGGAAGGTCATTTCACAAATTGTAGGTGGAACGTTGTTCGCATCCACATGCAGAAGGTTTGCTTCATATACTGTTTCTAGAGCGTTAGCATCATAACGAACATCCTCGACGCGCATATGTATGGGCATGGCTAGATCAAGTGCATTCAAGACTGGCGGTGGTTCTCGTTTGATTTTTTCAATCTGCCGGGACCATGCATTTTCATTGGGGAAACTGGTTTTGAAAGAGTGTCGATAGAGAAGGCCTGGTACAGTTCGTAAATAGCCAGCAAGCTTCGTATGCTTGGGCAACATACTATATGCTTGAATGTACATGCATCCCGGATAGCGAGATTTGAATACACATTGGAGGATGCTAGCATGAACTCTACCAGCCTCGATATCAGTTGATATCTTGTTGAAGGCATCGAGTTCGCTTCCTTGCTTCAATGCAAGTCAGAATGGACAAATTGTGAACTACAAATGAAAATGAAACTTACCCAACATGCTATGCTAAAAACCTGGTAATCCAGGGGGTTTATGGTAGCATCGTGGCTCTGTGCTATCCATTGTGCAAGAAGTTGCTGTTCATGTAGCTGTTGCTCTAGACAAGCTGAGTGTGTGTCTAAATACACTGTTTCCCTCTCCCCCTGTTCTCCTTGGCCTTCATCCTTGGTTATCCTGGCAGACAGAGAACGCATCTCAACATCCGCATCATTTGCTAGAGCCATCTTTCCTTCGACTTCCTTCTCAATTGCACCTTTCATGGTCTCAAACTCATTGGGATCCAAGTCGTTTATTTTGTTGAGCATGGTCCATATGTTGTTCTCGTAGTCATCGCCAAAGAGCTCGTGGACCTCTTTTCGTGCCTCAGGGAGCTTCAGCTCGGCGTCTGTCAACATCCTCTGCATGATTTTCCACCCTTGTGCTATGCAGGGATCACTGTAAATCAAAACAATTAGAAAAACCTAAATTTGCATGCATGATACACTGACTTACAAGGTGGGGACTTTAGGCGAACGAGCTCGTGGAGCAGGAGGAGAACAGGTATGGGCAGGAGCTTTAGTAGGTGTGGAAGCTCCGCCAGTCCATTCTTCATCAATCTGAGCTGCTGGAGGCATTGGAATGGGAGAGGAGTATGCAGAAGCCAAGCCTTGATGCATAGAAGTGGCGGCGGATGCTGCAGGAGTGGAACGTTGGGCAGTCATTTCAGCGAGTACTTCTTTATCAACGGCAGCTATAATGGGCTCGGAAGCCTCATAGATGTGTGTTTCGCGCTGCAACTCGTTCTCTCCAGGAATCTCTGGAAGGTAAATAAAATAAATGCCCTTCGCAGTCGGCACTCCTTCCCGGAATGTATTGGGCGGAGGAGATGAGGATTTTGCTCGAGCCCGCTTACGAGGAGATGGTGCAGCTGGAGAATCAATTTTTCGTTTACCACTTTCACGTAATGGTCTCTCTCGATTTTGTTCCTGCTGTTCCTGCACTCTCCGGTTTTGCTCCACTGCAAACTTCTCCCATTCATTTGCTACTCGTAGCACCTCACTAATTTCATCATGTCTCTGGAGAGGTACGCTCTCAGCGGCCTGGCGCGCGCGTTCGGCTGCAGTAGCTTCGTCGTCGTCCAAGTCGGATGGTTCATCATCAAGGGCATCAGATTCTTTGGCTTCGACATTGACCAATATTGAGCGGGATAGCTAAGGAAGTATGATAAATAAGTGATACATAAATATTAGATATGAGCATACGTACCGCAGATGACTGTTCAATATGTCTAGTCGATGAACTGCTCGCCATCGAGGGCATATAGCTATTACCTATGGAAAATTCTCAATTAGCATAGTACATGGAGGTCATCCTGTCTGACATAGTCTCTCTCCATATTTTTCACTTTTTTTACGTTCGTAAACGCGTTTTTTGGGTCTTCAGCCCTCTCAATCATTCGGACAGTATCAGGAGAGTTATTCTGGCTACTTCTAAGCTACAATAAACGACGAGGGAAGACACTTACAGCAGCGATGTCAAAGTTCAAAAGAAAAATGTAAAGACGTGATGTAACGCTCAGGAGTAACTGAGCATTACATCACGCCTTTTCATTTCTCTCCTTAACTTCAACATTGCTCCACTCCCACTGCTTCCCCATTGTCTATTATTCATTGGCGACGCTGTTTTCATCGCTGAACTTTCCCTTTGTGCAAAGCTGGCACACTCATGCCCCTTTAGGGAGACCCTGAAACGCGGTCCGCAATGACCTTAAACTACGAATTGGTGCAACAATAGGTGGTGAGTAAACAATGCGTGCTTGGTTGTGCACGAACAGGTGGGTAATCTTTCGTTTTGCTTTTTAAGTTCAATCTTCTTACCCTTGCTCACCATCTTCCTCAGTTCTATCAATTTCAACCCCAAACCATCCAAGTACATCGTCGTTTTGTTTCTTGAACGCTATCTAACGGAATGTTTGACAGAACTGATGGCTCATCAACCTCGTCAACCCCAAACCGCTCGAATGAGCAGCGGTGGTCGTAAACCCAAGATTCCGCAGCCCCAACCTTGCCTCGTGCACAGGTGGTTCCCGCTGACGCCAGTCAACTCGAATCCTCTCCTGTCCATAACACATCCATTCCTGTTGACTCTGCTCCTCAGCCTCCTTTCCAGCTAACGGCTGCCGATTACCAAGCATCCTGCAACAGAGCCAAAGAGTTAATCCTTCTGGCAATCAAGAAGAATTCTGGGGTGACGAAGCTCATCATTGATCACTACCAAGCCAAAGTGGAGGTTTTAGCATGTCTCCCAATGGAAGCGGCATCCCCACCGCTGGACAATTATATGAGCCTGGATGGATATCTTCAAAAATACGAAGCCAGATGGCATTATGCTATCCACCAGCATGCTCTTGCCCTGCTTACCGCTCTCGTTGATGTCACTTGGGAATGTCGAGTTGACAACTATTACAGAGTATTTAGAGAGAGTTTTGCCCTGTCTGACATTGAATGGCATTGCCATGAGGAAGAGCTAAGGAAGTGTAAAGAACTGAGTACGAGTTCGTTTATCTGAATTACAGATGGAATTCAGAAGGGTATATTCAGACTAGTTGTCTGAAGGCTTGTCGAAATGAAATAGTCGACGTGTCTAAAAATGGTATAGATAGTTGCGTTGGGCAACTACAATGGTATATTTGGGTATTTAATCGTGATCGATTGGTCAAAGCGTAAGATCGATGGTCAAAGCGTAAGTTTCGTGATGTGATTTAACTGGGAAAGCTTCAGCAAATTGGGTATTTAAGGTTCTGGGAAAGCGTCAGAGGTCCTTCTTCAGTAGTTAACTGGGATAATTAAGGTTCTGGGAAATCTTCAGAGGTCCTTCTTCAGTAGTTAGCTGGGATAAATTGAGCCAGTTGTATTCTCAAGTGCCTATGACTGATGGATACAAAATATACGACTGGGGTCTAATGTAATTATGGTCTGCTTATATAGTAAATATGTATGACTTGTAATGAGTCAAAAAGTGTAATGTTGAGTGAAAATTAGTTATTATGCGGAACCGTTGTGGAGTCCGGACCCGTTGTAGGTTCCGAATCGGATTCCGGGCCGGTTCCAGGTCCATTGTCCAGATGTTTGGCACATATCTGCGAATTGCGTGACGAGCGCTTAGAAGCTCGATCTGGAAATCATGTTTGGTTCTTGACATTACTCCCCCTCTTCCTAAGACTGAGCCCCCGAGGTCCTTGTGACTTTTCGTTATCACTGGAGTGGGGTAACATGAACCTTGTGAATGATTGGCTACAGGTCTCTCATCTTTAGGCTTTTATCGACACGTTCCCAATGTATTTATTCGCGTAATTTTTTCCCTTGCTTGTATTCCACTCTGTTTCTCGTCCCGTGTTTTCATGCTTTTTCAGTGTGCGTGTCCAATTCTTTCTGATTTTTTTTTATCGATTTCCTTCCCGCTGTCTTTTCTGCCCCGAATTTTAACATTGCTCTGCAAGTTTTTTAGTTGAGTTTAGCATCCGAGAGTGGGGTAGTCGTATGGGCCTCTAGGTGCGTGTTCCTATTATTCTTTTGCTTTCCCCATTTGTGTCCTACTGACATTTTCCTATAAATACCGTCAGTGTTCTCGTTAAAAGTATCGGCAAAGCTTGTTCAATCTCATTCGGGATGTCTGCCTCCTCTCCCATTTCGATTTACTCTCGCACTCCTTCCCCCGAGTATATTCCCAGGTCTTTGTCTCCGGTTTTGGAATTGGACGAGCCTTCTGTCCAATCTCCAGATATTACAAGTCATCGGAATCTTTTTACCAACACGACTCCCGTTTCTAGGTTTGGTAGCCGTGCTTTCGATGGTGACGATAGTGAGGTTGTTACCACGCTCAGTTTTCTCCCTCGAGAAACACGAAATGCAGTAGTTTCGCTTTTTGATATTCTCGATGCCAATTTCGAGCGTTTCTTTAAGTGAGTTCTTGTTAACTTTTTGATTCTCTTTTTATTGAGTAATTCTTTGTGCAGGGTTCAATCTGACGCAATTATTGCTCAAATTGCTCATGCGCAAGAGATTGAAACGTTGAAAAACCAAATTGAGTGTTATAAAACGTATGTTGTCCTTGATTATTTTATTTCATTTTATTGATATCCCCCATTGATAGTCTTAAGGTGCAGAACGACGATTTGAATTCCAGTTTACTCAGTCAACTTCATTTTGCACATTGGTGGGTGTCCAATCCTCTTCCCATAATTGTACCGTTCGTGTTTATCATTTAATAGCGACATTTCTAACCTTGGGGTGGAGAACGCTGAGCATCAAAAACGCATTCAAATTCTCCAGGTGGAGAATCACGACTGCTCTACTCTTTTTAATGGTTGTCAGTCAACTCTGGCCGATACCGTTCTGGAACGTGACCGCCTTCGAGAGGAGGTGGAGGACCTTCGGACCCGTTTCCATCTTCCTTTCGACGATGTTTTCAGTGAGGTTCGCAAGGATACCGAGAGACTTCGTGGTGAACTGGAAGATTGGCGTCTTCGTGCAAATTTATTGGAAGGGGAGCTTGTAGCGGCGTACAGGCGTGAAGAAGGACTTCGAAATGAGATTCTGTCACTTTCTAATCGTTTTAATGGGTGTGGTGGGGAACGTAATGAGCTTGCGAGGCTGGTTCTCTGTTTGTCTCGTTTGGACGTCCTTCCCTTCCTTCATTGTCTCCGTGACAATATTGATCGTATTTACGATTATACTGCTGCTTTAACCCCTCAATCTTTCACCACCACTTATCTCTTGTGTTTTATACACAAATTTCTCGATGGATTTCGTTCCATAATCCATGCGAGTCAGGCAGGGCAACAATCCGTTTCTAACTCGATTCAACGACCCGTGGTCGCGCGTGACTATGCGTTGTTCTTTTCTTCTGAAATAGGTCCTTCCGCGTTTGAGTATGCTCGGCGTGCCAATAACATGGTTCGGGCTAATGTTCTGTCCCATCCCTATCCTTCCGACCGCATTTCCCCTGTTGTTCCGGATCCAACTGGTCTTAGTAGCATGCTCTACGACTCTCCTTCTCCTATCTCCCTTAGGGCTTCCGAATCTGAGGAGTTGGATGAACTTGATAGTTCAAGTGACTCCAATGGGATTTTTGGTGAGACAAGTGACGATTTTGTTTGAATGGATATATGTGGTACTATATATATTATTTTTTTTTTTTTTTTTTTTGTACATCCCGTTGTGTCGTAGCAATGTTCATTTTTACTGTGCTACTTGGTTTGTTGTGTGCTGGCAGATGCCCATTCCCCCTCTTTTAGTTGTTCCTTCTCTGGGTGGTCGTAGTGAAATTTCTCTACGGTTTCTTTCGCATTTTCGAGGTTAGTGATTGGTTCCCAAGTATCTTCTTCAGGTCCGTATGTTTCCCATCTTACTAGGTACTTCATACGTCCTCGAACCCGTTTACTATCCAGTATTTTTTCCACAACATATTCATTGACGCCCTCTACCTCAATTGGTGGTTGCGGTGCAGGTTTTCTTTCCGGAAAATATTCCTTGGGGTGTTCCAGTGAGTAGGTCTATGTGGAATACATTGTGTATTCCCCTCATTGTTTTTGGTAAATCCAGTTTGTATGCGTGACTCGAAATTTTCTGAAGTATCTTAAAAGGTCCCCACTTCTTGTAGTCCAATTTTTTCATGGGCCTTTTGGTTAAGATATTTTTTGCATTCAACCAAACTTTTGTTCCCTCTTTCCATTCATTCTTGTTTTCTGTACGTCGGTGTTTGTTTGTTGCCATTTCATAGGACTGGTTTGCTTTAGAAATTTGATCCTTCAGGAACTGATTTAAGCTTTTCATGTCCTGTACCTTGAGATGTGCATTATGGCTGGGTACATTTTTTAGGGATAAGGTTAACTTGGGATGAAATCCCTTGTTAGCAAAGAAGGGTGAGATGCCCGTTGCATCACTTGGTGTGTTATTATAGACGAATTCAGCCAAAGGTAACCATTCTTCCCAATCATCTTGGTCGTAGTTCACAAATATTCTCAAATATTGTTCCAAGGTCTGATTTGTCCTTTCAGTTTGGCCATCCGTCTGGGGATGATAAGCTGTTGATAGTCGTTGTTGAATATCCAGCATTGAGCATAATGACCGCCAAAATTTTGATGTGAATAAAACTCCTCGATCTGACACTATATCAGTGGGTAATCCATGTTTTGAAAAAACATGTTTCAAGAAGAGTTTCGCCAGTTGCGGTGCATCGTCTGTTGTGTTACATGGAACAAATATTGACTGTTTTGTTAGTCTGTCCACCACTACCATAATGGCATTATAGCCATTTGAAATTGGTAATTCCACTATGTGATCCACTGAAATTGCACTCCATGGTCTGTCCCCTATTGGAAGTGGTTTTAATAGTCCAAGTTTCCTTTGTCGATCCGGTTTTGCACGTTGACAATGGTGACACGAGCGTACATACTGGCGTACATCTTTGTGTAATCCAGGCCAAAAGTATGTTTGTTGAATTAATTTTTGGGTTTTTCTAATTCCTGGGTGTCCCCGTAGTTTATGGTCGTGGTGTGTCTGGAGTATTCGGAGTCGTAAGCTGTCTATTTTGGGTACATATATTCTCCCTCTCCTTAGCAGGAGTCCATTTTCGACCGTGAAATTCTCATCCTCCCCAGAGATTGCAATTTTCTCCATGTTCCTCTGGTAGTAATCTTTGTCCACTTTTTTAATATTTGAGATGTCTAATTCATCATTTAGAATTAGCGATGCCATTAGCTGTTCTGGCTGTAGTAAAATTCTGGAGTTCATTTGGTTTGCCTTTTCGAGTTCTGCCTTTTTTGGGTAGACATCTGCTCTCCTTGTTAGTGCATCTGGTTTTGCACCCAAACGTCCTGGTCTGTAATTGATATGAAAGTCAAATCCAGATAGATACTCCGACCATCTGGCTTGTCGACGGCTGAGAGCTTTTGTGGTGGTAAACCACTGCAAGTTGTTATGATCAGTAAAAACCTCTATCCCATATTTTGATCCTTCCAGGTAGGCTCTCCACTGTTTGAAGGATTCAACAATTGCTAACATTTCCTTGTCATATATGTCGTAGTTCAATTCTGCTGCTACCATGCCTCTGGCAAAGAAGGCTATTGGGTATATTTCTCCCGATTCAGGGTCATATTGGGAGATGATTGAAGCAATTGCGAAATCTGAGGCATCCGATTCTATTATTATCGGTAGGTCCGGGTTGAAGTGTCGAAGTACTGGTGCCTCTACAAAAGCTTGTTTCAACAAATCAAATACTGTTATACATTCTTCTGTCCAATGCCATATGGCATTTTTAGTGAGTAACCTGGTCAAAGGTTTTACAATTCCTGAAAAGTTGTCAATGAACCGTCTGTAAAAGTTGGCAAATCCTAGGAAAGATTGTAGTTCTTTAATACAGGTTGGAGTTGGCCAATTCTTTATGACTTCAACTTTTTTAGGGTCCATTGATATGCCATCTGGTGAAACTATAAGTCCAAGATATTCCACTGTGGTAGTGTGGAATTCGCATTTTTCGGGTTTCACATGTAGATCATGGCTTTCCAATCTTTTTAGGACACTTTTGACATGTTCTGTATGTTCTTCCTCATTGTTGGAGAAAATCAAGATGTCATCCAGGTAAACAATTACAAAATTGTCAACCATATCATGAAACACGTCGTTCATGAAATACTGGAAATTCGAGGGTGCATTGGTTAGGCCAAAAGGCATAACCAGATATTCGTAAGATCCATAACGTGTTCGAAAAGCGGTTTTCCATTCGTGTCCCTTGGCTATCCGGACATTGTTGTATCCTGCACGCAAGTCAAGTTTGGTATAAATTTTGGCCTTGCGTAATTGGTCTATTAGATTTCCAATCAAAGGTAATGGATACCGATTCTTTTTTGTGAGCTTGTTTAAGGCTCGATAGTCCACACAGAGTCGTAGGCTTCCATCTTTCTTTTTTGCAAACAGTACAGGTGCCCCAATAGGTGATGCTGATGCTCGTATGAAGCCCTTATCAAGCATATCATCTAGGTATTCCTTCAAAGCTTTTAACTCCAGTTCTGACATGTTATACAGCTTCCCAAAAGGTGGAAGCTTATCATCCTCTGTGTCCACCCTTAAGTCATATGAGCGGTGTTGTGGAAGTGTTTTAGCTTCAGCAGCTGCAAAAGTTTTTGCAAAATCATGGTACTGTTTCGGAACATGTTTATCCAACATGCTCTGATCAACTGAACCAGTTGTGTTTGGCATTTTTGGTAGAGTAAACCTCTTTTCAATTTCAGGTGGCCTTGGTTCTAATTCCTTTTCGGCATTTTCTGCCCTAAGGTTTTCCTCATGTTCAAATTCTTCACACTCTCTGATGCCTCCTTGCGGTGTTATGTGCAATGTGAAGGTTTCACAGCCTGCTTTTGCTAACCTTGCAAACGCTGGTGCACCTACTAGACCAATTCGAGGTCCGCCCACGGTGTTTGCCCATCGTTTGTTATGTTCTGACGTATTTGATTTTCCGCCAGTTGGCTGTGTTTGGATTTCAAAATCCGAGTTGGATTTTCCTTGTTTCTTTTTGAATTTGCTTTCTTTGCTAGCTCTTTCTTTGCATGGTAATATTTTTCCAGCTCATCCACATGCAACAATAGTGGATCCTCCAGTCCAAGTCCTGGCCATTTTTGTTCCAAGTCTTCTGGTACATCCTCAATTGTTACCAGTGAAGGATGTTTATGTGGTACCCAGATGCTGGGGAATAGTTTGTCAGCACAAGGTATCTCTTACCATTGCTGCTGAAAGTATGACATCCTTCTGTAGTGAGAATTTTAAATTTTTCCAATCAATCTGTGGGTTGTATTCCCGGAGCCAGGGTAATCCCAACACAATTGGGGTTTTTGGATGTAGTTTGGTGATTAGAAAATCCCTTTTGTGAGTTGTACCATCTTCAAACACTATGTTTGTTGTCAATTTGTGCCTTATAAGCCCTGCTGATGATAATTGCCCATCTATCAATTTCAATGGTATTGGTGTTTCAATTTGAGTGATAGAAGTTTTGAATTGATTGGCAAGGTCTGTGTCTATAAAATCGCGTGATGCTCCGGAGTCAATGAGTGAAAGATGAGCAGGAGCATTTTGTTCTTGGATTTTTAATGGTATTATGAATGATTGCTCTGATCTTGAGGAGATTGTTTCTGATTCAAGTATAGCACTTTGTAGATGTTGGGGAGTGGTGCTGAGCTGGACCGGTAGAGTTTCCCCTTCTCCTCGGTCCTTTAGGCATTTCCCGCCTCATTATTTCCCCCTTCCAATTCCGATTCTTCTAGAATTGGATCATTAATGTGTATTGGTTCCTCAAATCCTTCAATTTCCAGGAACAGTTGTTCAGGTTCATCATGGTAATTGTCAACAAAAGTTGCTCTTCCCATTGCAGGCTTTGGTCCTCCTTGGAGGAAATGTTCACGGTACCTGTGATCTTTTGATCCACAAACCCCACATTCTCCACTCCTCATTCGTCTGTTCCATTCTTGTATTGAAATCCGTGGGTAATTCCCTTCTGGGGTGCGTATTTCCTCTTTTGGCATCTCCTCTATGGCAGCTTCCAGAGTTTCTTCTTCAGCAATATCCGCCAGCCTGCCAAGTGCTTGCCTGGATCGATATCCATATTGTCTATTTGGTCCAGCAGTTACGGGAGCTACCACAGGAGTTGTTGTAACTACTTTGGTGGTTTCCTCGGTTTTGACTTCTGCGGTACGCATATTATTTTTTACTCCCAACCCCATCTCATTAAACGCTTGTCTAGCTCCATCGAGACGAAGAAGTTTTTGTACAACTCCACTAAAAGTTTCTGGAATTTCACCGTGATCGGCTAGTCGATCTTGAAGACCCCTGTTAATTTGTCGGAGTAATCTCCATCGTTTTGCAGGATCATTGTAATTGGTAAGTAGCATAATATCTTCAAACCTAACTAAGAAATCTCCAAATGGTTCATTCCATTTTTGGTAACAAGTGTCCAATTTTGATTGGGCATGAAGGGTTTCGTCATGCAATCCAAAGAGTTCCGCCAGGTGAAGAATAAAACTTGTCCAGGATAGGAATGCGAGTACATTTTCTCCGTTCCTTTTCCTTCTCATTAAACTTTGAAAATGTCGCAGTGCCGCTCCACTGAGATATGAACCTGCAAAAGCGATTTGGGAATCGTCCGTCTCGTATATCAGGGCTTTTGCTACAAAGGTATTTTCGCAAGCATCTTGAAAAGTCCTGAATTCTTCTCTTTTTTCTCCGGAGAAGGTTTGTGGCTTGTTCAGTTCTAATTTTGATTGTCGGTTCAATTCCCTGTTGAAGAGGTCTTTTTCCCGATCTCTTCGCAATCTTTCATCATCTTCGCTACTCCCCCTATTTCTTCCTTGGCCATCTCTTCCATCACGACCGTCTCGACCATCTCTACCATCCCGACCGTCGCGTCCCCTTCCCGATATTTGAAATCTTCTTTCGTCCTCATCATCCTCACTTCCGTTGTTGTCATCTGGCCCCTGGCCATCGGGTGGTCCACCACCTCCGTTTCCTCCAAAATCATTTATCCTTGAATTTCCACTTTGCGAATATCTTGGATTATTTGACCACCCTTCGCTATTATTGTTGGACCTATTAGGAGACTGATCATTTGGTGGTTGGCCATTATTTCCATTTCCATTTCCACCCATGTTCCCCTGATAGTTTCTTGTCCCCCTTAGCATTCTATTTTGTCCACTTTCAGAGCCTTGTTCATCATCTCCACTATATCCAGATCCATTTGATGTATTAGGGGGTACTCTTGGAGGTCCTCCCCTTTCAGTGTCATTATTGTTTGTTATAACTTGGTTTGAATTGTAAGGGACAATGTTGCGTTGTTGTGAGATGGGCACACTGCTATCAGTTGATGATGGGTTATCTGAACTTGAACTAGAAATTATTATTGGAGGTGGAGGTCCTCCTGGCACAATCTGTGAGTTTTGCCATTCATGGCCAGTTCTCCAGTTCTGTGTTCGTAAATGTTGACGTTCACTTCTGACTGGTTCATTTTGATAATCTTCTGCTGTTTCCTCTACTCTTGGACTTGTCACAGGTGTGTTATTTTGTCCCTGTAATTCATTCAAAACTGTTTGTACTACTGTTCTCAAATCCAATTGAGCATTGGGGGAACCTATTGATGACCTATCACTATGTCTGGTTCCACTGGGTCCTGCTATAGTATTTTCTAGTGTAGGATTTTCTTCATATGGTGGAACTGGGTCATCTTGTGGGATTAGTACTTCTGCCCATCCCTCTGGGTTTTGTTCCCTAAGCTCCCTTGCATTCATCTCACGCAATCCATCCCACACCTCATCATCATTTTCCTCTTCATCATTCATTCTAGGGATTATAGAGGGTCTTGACAAAAATGGTTGGGGATGCAATACCGGATCTGAATCTGATGATATGTAAATGGGTCCTTGTCTTGGAACCGCAGGTGTATCCCGTCGTTGATGACGTTCTGTAGGTTGACCCCTTCTTTCTTCCGAGGGTCTTGCTATTCTTACCCGTCGATCCATTTCAGGTCCACGAATAATATATGGTTCGCTATTTACACTTGCAGGATAGTCTGTATCACTAGAAGATTCGGGATTTATTGCTGTATGTGATGTATAAGATGCATTCCCGGTACGCAATACACTTGATATGAAACTAACTCGTTCCGAGTTATTTTCAGTTGACGAGTTAGTGTTTGATTCCCTTGAAGGGAACATCCTATTATTTTGCAGGAAATACTGGATATGGGGTGTTCTGGCTTCATCCAACAGGGTTTCAAACAATTCTTGATTATCCGGGTTTGCCATTGCTGCAATAAATCCAGCGGATAATCCCCTATTTCTTCCTAATCGTAATAATACTCTGACCCATCCTGCAGGGGTTCTATGGCTTCCAATTCCCCATTGCCGCAAATAATGGTGTACTCGACCACCTAAATTAACGAGATGTTCCTCCGCAACTTGCACTTCATCATGCATACCTAATGTAGTTGGAACTGGTTGTGCTTGCTCATGCAGGTAGTCTCCGGGTACATGCATGAATGAAGGTGTATTTTCATTTATGTTCAGATTATTTCTGGCATCCATCTGTGCATTTCTTGGTAAGGTTGTAGGGCTTTCACTAGTGTGTGGCTCGGGTGAGCCGTCGGGTTTTGGTAATTACATTGTGGAGCTCAGCTCTAGCAAAATTTTGAGCCAAGGATGATGCAATTTGGTCAAGAATTGACTGAGTTATGGACAAAACAAGTTTTGTGCATTTGTGACAGCCCCCTGGTCACAGGTGGACCCGGGTTGATGTCTGAGCCCTTTCCGGGTCCAGAAGTCGGGTTTTTGTGTGAATTTAGCTCTGGAACATGTAGTTCTTTATGTAACCTCACCAAACTTGTTTTGCTCATAACTCAGTCAGTTCTTAACTGATTTACATCATCCTGAGCTCAAAAATTTCCTACAATTTAGCTCTACATCATGATTCCCAAGAGACCCGACTAAAACCCGAGCCACACACTAGCTTTCACCCATGATCTCCCTGTATTGCTCGCGGTATCCAACCCATGGTTCAGGACGCATTGGTGTTGAGGCATTTTGAGCTACAGGGGTTCGTAATCTGGAAAACTCCGTCATTTCCACTATTGGTATTCCTTGCTGTTCTTCACTATTTCTAGATATATGTGTTTTTTCATCCACTAAATTTATACTAGATTCCCCATTTTGTTCTTGTCTGATTGAAGATCTTCTGGGCACTACTATTATTTCTGACAACATACTATGCCTGGAGCTATTTTGCCCACTATTTTGAACACTTGCTGGCCTACTGACCCTTTGATTTTCAGTATTGTAAAATACTGATGGGGAATTATTTCGGGTTTCAGGTTCCCCAGGTGGTTCGTGTCGTCTTTGCATTTCTGGAACCATTATTGGGTGTTGGGCAACAGTAGGTGTTAATTGTCGATTTACCCCGGATGAGATTGGAGCAGATCGTGTACGTATTGGAACACTAGTGGAACGTACCGGAGTTTGTGGATTTGGTACTTGTGCATTTTCCACAAATTCAGCCATAAGTTGTTGAGTAATTGTTGGTCCCATATCAATAGGGCTTCTACTGATACGAGTGACAGGGTTTTGCAATTCATTACTCCACCGTGGTCTAGGAGCCAAATGTGTGACTTGATTCCTCTCCCTTTGTCTTCTTTCAAATTCAATAGACCGTTCAAGCGTTTCCGTCAGTAAGCGTTGCTGTGCAACACTTACAGGTCTTGATCGGGAGGGAGTTTCAAATGGTCTGGGGTTAGGCATAGCACCTAATCGTTGTCCCCCAATTGGTACCGCAGCACGTCTGGGTTGTCTCTGTAACTGACGTGGTAACGGTGATGGAGAAGCCGGTTCCGTTGCAGTGCCTGAGAACACTGATGGAACGGATGCGGGTGTTGTCGTCTGAACTAATCGACGACTATGAGGAGCTAATACTGAGAAAGCGGCAGGAGTTGACTCCTCAGTTTGTGCTCTGGTTTGAGCACTAGTACGGGCACGGGTATGGGTCGCCATTTCAAGTAACAAGTGGCAGTCGTATATTATGTAAAGAACTGAGTACGAGTTCGTTTATCTGAATTACGGATGGAATTCAGAAGGGTATATTCAGACAACTAGTCTGAATATACCCTTCTGATGACAGATGTGGACTTGGATGAAATTAGCTGCTGCCAGCTTGCCTCAAGTCTGACTGATTTTCTGAAGGCTTTGTGGCATGAATCATCATATTTCCCTCATGAATATACTGCTAATTTGTTTTCTATCAAATCATTCATAGCCTCAAGATTGCGATGCACTGTCCATTCCATTCACTGAGATTCAGGCCAATCCCTCTGATTATTATGACACAGCAACCTTTGACTTTCCTGCCAAGTTCACCAGCCCTGAAATCATGAAGCATGGCAAGCTTTTTGACTTTGCCAGCTATCTCACTACCATCTCCCATACCAACAATCCCACTCCCTTTACTTTTCAATCCAAATCTGACATATCCACTTGGATCAGACAGAGAGGTGAGGGTGAAGAGAAAGAATGACACAGTGGGGAGGAAATCATTGATAAGGACACTGAGGGATTGACCAGTCCAAACAACAAGACTGGCACTACTGAAGCATTGGGAGTGACTCCAGAGGATTGTGCTGCTCCTGAACCCATCTCTACATTCAATGAGTCTGTTCTTGAAACCCTCTATACACCAGACCAGTCCATACCTGAATCCATCTTCCCACTTGACAAAACTGCTTCTGAACCCATGCAAGTTGAGTCCACTCCCAAGCCAATCTCTAACAAATCTGCTCCTGAACCCATCCGAGTCAAGTCCACCGCCGAACCTATCTCATCAATCAACAATTCTGTTTCCAATCCCATCTCTACACCAGGCAAGTCTCAGCCCATCTCCGGGACTACTGACTCTACTCCTACTATCACAGCTGCTCCTGAACCCATACAAGTTGAGTCTGCTCCTGAAACCACCTGAGTCGAGTCCGCTCCCGAAACCATCTCCCCATTTGACAATTCCATTCCCAATCCTATCTCTGTACCAGGCAAGTCTGCCATCTCCCACGCCACTGGTTCTGCTCCTGCTACCATGAAGGTCCCTAATCAGAAATGCCAGTGGAATCTGGAAATGCATCAGCAAAACCTGTATTTTTGCTGGAGAAAACTCCATTCATTTGGGACATCTCTAGAGCGAGGTACCCTATTCTAGAGACCTCTGGAGATCTCTGGAGAAAATTGACAGTTTTTTTGACAGCTATCAAGCTCCAGAGATCTCTGGAAACCTCCAGCAAAAATACAGGTTTTGCTGATGTGATTCAGGTTGCACAGGAGGATGTTGGGCATTCTATGAGAAATAAAACAGCAAAAGTTGCAGAAGAAGAGACAGCACGTCCTGCAAAGAGACAGAGGAAGGCACCTGTGAATGAAGGCGCTGCTCAAACAGGAACTAAACAGGCTTGGGGTGAACCTAAACAAGCTGGAGGGGCTAGGAGTGGAAATAGACAAGGTGGGAAGAAGTAGTACGTGTTTAGCAATGTGACGGTGAGCATTTTTAGTGATTTGCTTTGATTAGTGCTTAAAGCTGATGTTTAGAGTCCTGTTTAATCTCTGTTTAGAGCCTTGTTTAATCAGTGTGATTACCTATGTTTAGCCTCTTGTTTAGTATGCCTCTCTCTCTCCCTTCTGTTTAGGTCTCATTTTTATGTTGTTTAATATGCATACCTTTTTATTTACTTGTTTAGATATTGTCACATATGGCTCTTTAGAGTAATGGTTTAGTATTTCAATGTGCAGAGTGTTTGATGTTGTGTTTAGCATAGTGTTTAATGTACTAACAAGGTAACCTGTTTAATAGTTCTCAAATTAGGTGTATTACCGTTTCGTTGAATTACTATTATTATAGTTACATAGTGTTTAATATAATGTTAGCTATGTTTAATGAAATGATGCTTTGCCTCAACTGTTTAGAGAGAAGTGAGCCGAATTCTCGTTGAATGAAGGCATAGAAAAGGCTACATGGAACGCCTCCGAGCTGGCCAATTGCCTAGGACCACGATCCTTCGCTTTCCCTTGTGCCTCCTCACTGCCGCCAGAGCCTCACCCTTCCAGTCATAGTCAATCGACTCAATTAAATCTCAATTAGATCGCCAATCCGGTCTCGATACCAGACGACATGGCACGACGGTCAGCCCAAGGTCAGCGCCGCTCAACTAATGGTTTTCAAGATCTCAAGATCTGTCTTAGAGTCCAGATGATATCGAGGTAGTGTTTCCCGCGGTTTGTAATGCCGTCGAAAGTGCCCAAGCAGAGCTTGTAGCACATTTGTGTGCCTTCTCCCGCAGCAATCTCAGTGTCGCGACGTACATTGTCAGTAGTTGATGTCTGTCAGTACCAAATCAGCGGACACCGTTAAGCTCGGGACTCACATACTGTGTTCGTTCCTATTTCCTTCCCTCCTTCCTACATATCTCCCTTTCGCGGACTGCTTTCGTAGGAAATCAATTGTTCTAGATTCATGAAGCGGCTTCTATAAGGGACAGTGAAACTTGATTTATATTCGGGTGGTCCCGCTCATCGTACCATGTGAATGATCTTACCCTATGCACTTCTGATCTTGAACTCTCCCGGTATTTCACTTCAAATGTCGTGGACTAGTTAGTGGTTAGTATAGCTTGTATAAATATTCACCCGATGGACCGACAAACCGTCGCCACACAGCAACAGGACTGACCAGGCAACTCTCCATGAACGTACCAAGTATAATAACGGCTCTAGCTCCTTATTACCTTCCACCGGCGGATGGTACGCGTGCATACAAGAATATAAATGACATGTATGATAAGAACTACATCCGGGACAATGTAGAGGTGCAAATCGAGAACGTCCGGGGAAAAGAGCACCTCTACGTTCTTGATAAAGCTGGTTTCCAGTTTTTCAAGCACACTTCTTACTCCTCGTTTGTCAATGATGACGACATCAAGACAAAGTATTATGCTGAATGTCAAGAGCTCTACAAGAAGCTCACTGGCGCATCCAAGGTTCTGGTCTTTGATCACAGTAAATTTCTAACCATTCCATATTATCAACCTCGGCTCATGTAATTTTGAAGCGATCAGGCGCCATCGACCTGAGATTACCGAAGAGGGTCCTGACAAACGTCAGCCTGTCTTCAATGTGCACATTGACCAGACTCCTTCAGCAGCCAGAGCCCGTATTTACCGCTACTTTCCAAAAGAGGAAGCGGACGAGCTGCTCTTGACGCACCGATTCCAGATCTGTAATCTTTGGAGGCCTATCAATCACGCTGCTTACGGCACCCCTCTTGGTTTCATTGATAGTAGCACAGTCGACTATGAGAATGATCTCTTCCCTATGACTTTGAAATTCCCCGGAGGGCCTGGGGAGACCTATGCCGTGAAATGGAGCCCTCAGCATCGTTGGTGCTATTTGAGAGGCATGACTCCCGATGAAGTCGTCCTCTTCAAGTGGTGAGCTCAAGAAATTTTTGACAGTTGGTGTATGACTGAGTTGTCTGCTTCTTACTAGTTACGATTCCGCGAATGACAAATCTATCGTTAACTTCAACGCACATAGCTCCTTCATTGACCCTACCACACCCACTGACGCTCCTCTTCGGGAATCCATTGAGTTGAGGGCAATGCTGTTTTTTGAATGAGTGGTTACATAGGTCGGTCCTGAAGATACTCTACTAGACAGCCAGATGTGCAGAGTTAGTCTGGATACGTATCTATACAATTGAAATTCACATCATACTGAGTTTCACTGAATCAGTTAGAGAGTGTTGACAACTACTTATTCTGTGGATTTGGCCTTAACAGACCTTTGCTTCAATATTTATTCTACCGTTCGAAACATTTATTGAGCCATGTATGTTGCAGTAAGGCTGATATGATCAGGCTGAGGGAATAGATGGCTTCCTCCGCTCCATCAGCAAAGATTGGATACTCGTTGTATCTTCCTGTAGCATCCAGATATCTCTGGAGACCTTTGGAGACCTCGGAGCTGCGGCCACTAATAATGGCACTTCTCGGTAATGAATATGGTCGGATCATAGTCATTGGGATTGGCGGGGGGAGGAAAGAGCTAAGAGTATGCTGAGGTACTGTATAATTACCACCTAAAGTTCCCGGAATGTCAGACGTTCAAAAATTGCTCTAACCTACGCAAAAAAAGCAGCAAGTCTTTCTTGCGTAACACTGACTATTAGCTCGGGAACTTCCATTTTTGGAATTTTGCATTACTATTTTGCCAAATTTGAAGTTCACTAAAGCCTGTTATTTGTTACGATTTTCAAAATGGCCAAGTTCCTAATTGTTACGGGTGTTCGAAAAAGTGTAAGACCTCAGTGAGGTCAGAGCTTACTTTCACCCAAAAGAACACAACTGGACTATTATTGTCTATGTATTCTTGGTGGGTGATGGTGTAAAGCTAAAGTAAAAGTGACATAAAGTAGTATTGATGTTGTAACTTAAAATGAATTAAAATGTAACATAATTGTGTATGCATAAGGGAATGGGGGCATTACAGGTTTGGTACAAGATCCTGCATTCAAAAGATCTCATTCAATGGGGAGACAGCCAAGGCAATTACTTGCCTGTCCCATCTAACTGCACACTGTATAAAGTGCAAGACTGAGAAGTGTTGCGCAGCATATAAGCTAGGAGGCGCAGTGACTAGCACTCACCAAGTGGTTAAGCTTGTAGAGCAGATAGAGAGAGGTAAAAGACTAGTAGAAGTAACTACTGAAGAAGGACCTCTGAAGATTTCCCAGAACCTTAATTATCCCAGTTAACTACTGAAGAAGGACCTCTGACGCTTTCCCAGAACCTTAAATACCCGATTTGCTGAAGCTTTCCCAGTTAAATCACATCACGAAACTTACGCTTTGACCATCGATCTTACGCTTTGACCAATCGATCACGATTAAATACCCAAATATACCATTGTAGGTTGCCAACGCAACTATCTATACCATTTTTAGACAGCGTCGACTATTTCATTTCGACAAGCCTTCAGACAACTAGTCTGAATATACCCTTCTGAATTCCATCTGTAATTCAGATAAACGAACTCGTACTCAGTTCTTTACATAATATACGACTGCCACTTGTTACTTGAAATGGCGACCTGTACCCGTGCCCGTACTAGTGCTCAAACCAGAGCACAAACTGAGGAGTCAACTCCTGCCGCTTTTCTCAGTATTAGCTCCTCATAGTCGTCGATTAGTTCAGACGACAACACCCGCATCCGTTCCATCAGTGTTCTCAGGCACTGCAACGGAACCGGCTTCTCCATCACCGTTACCACGTCAG
>ML769774.1:0-28449 GCA_009733575.1 Gymnopus androsaceus JB14 | reverse complement strand
GAAGAAACAGCAGAAAGCAGGCGCGGCGAAGGCCAGCAGCAGCAGGACCAGCAATCTGTTCATCTTCTCAACCAACAATGGAAAGAAGCGTGGATCCCGAGGAGGTAAGAAGTACAAAGGGAAAAAGAAGGCTTTTGAGTCCGCTGAAGTTGCTCAAGCTTCTGTTGCCCCTAATGACTTCGAGATGGAAGCTGAACCCTTCGAGACCATGGAAGCTTTGGAGTTTGAATATGAGGACCCCTTCATGCAGTGGCAAGTTAATTCTTCTTTACTAAAATCTCATGACTCATTAAAATCGCAACAGAATAATTCGATAGCGCGGATCACACAAGGCCAAAATGGCCATTCGGACTTATTTTTACCGCCGCTTGTATTTTTTAATAATAATATTCTGTTTGCCGATGTCAAAGATGAGATTGCCGCTTTAAGCGCAAAATATAAAGAAGATATCTGGATCTTAGATTCAGGTGCATCAATACATACCACGCCATATAAGTCGGATTTCACAGAATTAAAACAATTAGAAAAACCAATTGAAATCCAGACTGCTGATAAGCGGTCAAAGACTTATATTACGCATGCTGGAGTTGTTCTCATCAAACATACAAATGAAAATAATGTCACCCAAATTACCAAATTGGAACCAGTATTTTACCAACCACATTCACCATATCGTCTTCTCTCACAAGGCAGCATCTTGCGCCGTGGCTATTATGCCTATGCTGATGAGAAGAAAACGTCACTTAGGTTTAAGAGCAATCATAAGGTCTTCATGACGTGTTACCCCATGAACTCGTCAGATGCTCTACATTGGTTAAAAACCGAAGTAATAAAGAGCAAGATTGACCTTTTTAAGGATTTTATTCCCAAAAACATCAGAATTCCTAAAAATCTGATTGCTCATAAAACTATTGACTATGATATATGGCATCGTCGTCTTGGACATCCTTCAAAAGATGTTTTACGACATGCATCTGAGGCAACAGGTGGTTTTCCTAAAGTAAATATCCCAAATGAGGACAAAGAAATATGTCCTGGTTGCGCTAAAGGTAAAATGACCCAGCGCACTTATCCCAATAGTGAGAAACGTGCTGAAAAACTCTTTGATTTAGTCCATATGGACATTATAGAGTTTCCCACTGTTTCGTATCATAAGCATAAATATGTACTGAATATCCTTGATGATCATTCATCATATGGCGCAGGATACCTCCTAGCTGCCAAATCTGACATATTCGAAGCGTTCAAGGAATTCTACAATCTCGTGGACCTCCAAGACGCTATCAAGATAAAACAAATAAGAGTTGATAACGAATTTGTCACTAAGGATTTCAGACAATTTTGCCGTGATAAAGGGATCATATTGGGACCGTCGGCTCCATATGAACACCAGCAGAACGGAAGAATCGAAAGATTCAACCGTACAATCCGTGAGAAATCGGAAGCCATGAGGCACATGGCCTGCTTACCACCTTCCTGGTGGGAATTTAGTGTTCAAACTGCATATGTTGTCTATAACAGGACACCTATGCGCCGCCGATGGGATAAAAATAGAAATTGGAAAACACCTTATGAAATCAGATACGGGAAGAAGCCCGATGTGTCCAAATTTCGGACTTTCGGATGTGCCGCATATGTGTATCGTCCAAAGGAGACTCGCCCAAACAAGCAAGCTCCAAGATCAGAAGTAATGATTTTTATTGGATATACACAAGGAATGAATGCTTATCGCTTCATGCGCACACATAATAATTCAATTGCGACTTCTTCCAATGCCATATTTGATGAGCGCTGGTTTCCACGCTGCTCAACATCAAAACCTACAGTTGACGTTAACGATAATGATTTTGAAGAGGATTCCGAACCATCCGGATCCGCTCCTGATGATAATGTTGAGGATGATGACCCTGACTTTCCTCCTCCGCCTAATCCTCCTGCTCCGATAGAACCACAAAATGATGAAGAAAATGGAGAAGGAGATGAGGAAGTAAGAGGCGGCGGAGAAGTTCCTGATCAACATGGTGCAGATCAAGGGGGAGCTGGTGCTATACAACCACCTCCAAATCCATTTAATCCTGTAATGGAACCTGAACCAGCACCAATAGTAAGACGCTCTGAAAGAGCACGAGTACCTACCCAGAGACCTGGAAATATTTACGGTGATACACCTCCTGCAGAGATTGATCGAAATGCTGGTCGATCTCGTAATATTGGTTCTGATATCAGATGGAATCGTCAGATTTACGGTGATCAACCTGAAGCTGGACCTTCCCGGCAAAGGCAACCTGCTCGGCAACAGCCTAGAGCAAATAATCCCGTTCCTGACCCACCTGTGAACAATTATTCAGGAGAAAGTATGAATGGACGCGGAAGCGTTGATTATATTTCCCAGTTGGCTCATGAAGGGGGAGTAGCTTTTCTGGACTATTTGCTTTCTCAGGCTCCTGAAAATAAAGAAACGGTTCGAAACTGGCAGTTTCGTGATTTGATGCGCCTTCCTGTAAAGGACCGGCAACCGTGGCTTGACAAATGCAAAGAAGAAATTGACAGTCTAGTTAAGCGAAAGGTATTCGAAATTGTTGATCGACCCAATAACAGAAATGTCATAAAGAACAGATGGGTCTTTGATATCAAGTCAGATGGTCGGAAACGATCTAGACTTGTTGCCAGGGGATATTCTCAAGTAGAAGGAGTGGATTATGACGAATTGTTCTCTCCCGTTGTCCGTTATGAAACAGTGCGAGTCTTACTTGCACTAGCTGCCCTAGAAGATTGGGAACTAGAGGCGCTGGACGTAAAAACTGCCTTTCTATATGGCAAATTAGACGAGGAGATTTATATGGAACAACCTGAAGGCTTCGTCAAGGATAGCAGCAAGGTTTGGAGATTACGCCGATCTCTTTACGGCCTGAAGCAAGCTGGTTTGTCCTGGTGGCGCGCTTGTACAAAGTCGATGACCCAGGATCTAGGCTTCAAACGTTGCGCTTCAGATGCCGGCGTATATGTTTACAAAGAAAACAATAAGACCGTAATTGCAATCATCTATATTGATGATGCATTGTTCATGGGAAATGACAAAGAACTTGTCATGCGCAAGAAGCGCGAATTTATGCAACGTTGGGAGTGCCGCGACTTGGGCGCAGCACAGGAGTTCTTAGGCATGCGCATTCGGCGTGACAGATCTAAGCGGCGTTTGACCTTAGATCAGTCAGAATATCTTAAAAAGATTATAAAGCGCTTTAAATTAACAAACGCCAAAGTAGCGCGAACTCCACTACCGGCAGGATATCAGCCTTCTAAATATGATGGTCCTGTTGATCCCAAAAGACGCCAGGAGTACCAACAAGTGATTGGCTCCTTATTATATCTGTCGCTTGGAACAAGAGCCGACATAGCCTACCATGTGGCAAAGATGTCACAATATTCAGCAAATCCTTCTCAGGATCATCTGAACAAGGCTTATTATATTATTCGCTACCTTATAGGTACCGCCGAATATTTTCTCGTCTATGATGGGAACTCTGGAGAAGGCTTCTATGCCAACTCGGATTCTGATCATGCATCAGATCCTGATACACGTCGATCCCAAACTGGGTACATTCTCAAACTGGCCAAGGGAATTGTGTCCTGGACTTCGTATCTCCAGAAAACAGTTGCTTTATCTTCCACCGAAGCCGAATATATGGCTTTAAGTGACTGTTGCAGACAAATCAGGTGGATCCTCAATTTACTTGGGGAAATTGGATTCCCACTGACTGGATTCCCACTTCTCGGTGATAACATGGGTTCGATCTTTATGGCCAATAATCAGGCTCAAGATCGTCGGACCAAACATATTGATGTCCGATATCACCACATCAGGGAAACTACCGAGTCAGGACTTGTGATCCCTTACTATATTCCAACGGATCAGAATGTCGCGGATCTTTTAACTAAGAATCTCGCTTGGGTTAAATTCAAACGTTGCCGAGATCAACTTGGCATTGAATTCGTTGCTGACTTTGAATAAAGTTCGCAAGAGACTGGATCTCAGGTGAGATTCACGTGCTTTCTTAAGCACATGAGGAATTCTACCTCCACGACCTCAGCGAGGGGGAGTGTTGAACGTATGATGATATCACTCATCATCTCGGTCATATGACGCTATCAGTCATCGCCGAGGTAGTCTTACTCAGCCTCAGTAGTATCTTAGTAAGTAGCTTTATGGACGACATCATAGGTCATGCACATAGAACATACTAGAAGGATACTACCATATATGTAACGAATACAGTACTACAGTATATAAGGACTCCAGTAGTACTGCTAATGAAAACGACTAGCTGGGATAAATTGAGCCAGTTGTATTCTCAAGTGCCTATGACTGATGGATACAAAATATACGACTGGGGTCTAATGTAATTATGGTCTGCTTATATAGTAAATATGTATGACTTGTAATGAGTCAAAAAGTGTAATGTTGAGTGAAAATTAGTTATTATGCGGAACCGTTGTGGAGTCCGGACCCGTTGTAGGTTCCGAATCGGATTCCGGGCCGGTTCCAGGTCCATTGTCCAGATGTTTGGCACATATCCGTGAATCGCGTGACGAGCACTTAGAAGCTCGATCTGGAAATCATGTTTGGTTCTTGACAGGAAGATTGATAATGCAGTTCCTGATGTCTTTGGGGATTTATGGTCTGCTAAATATCTCTAGTTCACAGTACTAGTTCCATTCCTGTACTTTTATCTACGCTCTAGTTGTAGCCACTTTATCTAGATTGCTTCAATTTGTATCCCTTGCAAAACTGTGATTTTTCAATATCAATTTCCTTTTTGGTTGCAATTAAACAGCTTTGACCGACCCTTCAATGAACAATGGTTATTCGCAAGCAATAAGGATGTGGTCCGCAATGACCTTAAACTTATGGCAATAATACTGTGCAAAAAATAATTTGCAGCACATGTCTATGACCCCAAAGTATATGGGTTTTTAAACTAGGTTGCAAGGTTTTTTGTCACTTTCAGTACATGTTTGATACCTCAAAGTACATGTTTTCTGTCTGCAGTACATGTTTTTTGAGGTCTCCAGCCTCTGTTCAAATGTGTATTAGGTTTTCTTTCAGTACATGTTACATGTGTGCCATGCATGTTAAGCTACAGCCTAGGTTCTTCTTCAATATATCTTTGATCATAACCAATGTTTAACTTGAGTACATGTCCCATGGTGCAACCTATGTTAAATCATATCTCAGGTTTTATCCCAGTATATGTCTAAATATGCAACCAATGTTCACTTAAATCCTATGTTCTAACTCAGTACATGTGGATGTATATAACCATTGTTCAATTGTATCCTATGTTTTTATTCAGTACATGTTAATATATGCAACCTATGTTCACCTGCATCCTATGTCTTAATTCAACACATGTGCTCCCCTCATCCTAAGTCTAACTTAAGCATACTATACACTTTCGAATTTAAGTTCACTTAATGTTACGCGTTACGCCTTACCTTCATTCAGTTCATAGTTCAACAGCCAGCAGATGGCATTACGAACATGAACTCAGTTCAGCCGGCGTAGCCGGCCACCAAAATAGTACTATGAGCGCCCAGTTCACAGAAAAGGCGCTCCTCCTGAGTCCAGGCGCAACACCACCTAACATGTACTTATGTCTGAACTGACCCAAAAGTTTCATCCGCTCGGAGTCTTCTGCAAAGCTTCTTCCACGTGCAATTGTTGTCTTCCGAAAAAGTTTTCACTTCCAAAAATGGTTCTTCTTGCGCGAGACCCTTTGAAGCCTGTTCTATGGCCGAAAGTAGCTCCTCATACACTTAAATCTGCCAAAAAAGTCTTTCGGATTCCAAAATAAGTGAAGAAACAACTCCTTCCCATCTCGAACCTATCTATTTCAGCTCTTTTAGAGTTTCCCTTGCCTCCAATACCGATTGCCTCACCCACGATCACTGAAATAAATTCCTTCTTCACCCAAAATTCACCCAAAGAGCTCACAGATGCCGATTTCATTATACTTTTGAAACTTCCACTCCCTTCCCCCGAGATTATCAAAAAGCTTGAGGCAAATTCACGGCAAGCTTGGCTTGATGGCGCCAGATCCATGGTATATGCTCATACCAGTCAGGAAACACACTATCCACTATGGCTTGTATCTCTATGGAGTCAGGTCTTATCAGTTCACGATAACCATCGCAAGGCATGGTTTAAGCAAACACAGTGGATTGACAAGCAGGCCGAGCAGCGAAAAGAAGAAGATTGGAAGCAGGAAGCTGTGGTAGCGCAGACATTGTTACGGACAGCGACATGGACTCTAAAACCATCCGTTCTTGGCCAACCAGATATCTGTATACTTGCACGTTTGTTAGGAAAGCAGTGGGCAAACAGCTCGCTGATGGATCTCATGCTCTTGAACCTGCGCCAGAGAATGATTGCAGATCCTTCTCTTGCAGGAACGGTCCTAGTTGAAAATGTCGATCTTGTCACCAAGATTACTTCTTTGGTGAATGGGAATGCTGTTGGGCTTTACCAGACCGCCCCAGAATGGGCATGGCTTTGGCGTCTAGGAGAAGAAACTTTTGTGAAAGGAAAAAGGATAGCAACAATTGCTCACCTAGGGCAGCTGCCAGTGCAGGGTGAAAAGAATGGGATCGAGCACTAGGTTCCGCTCATAGTTGATGGCACGAGCGCTCATTTCATGTATGGAGATTCACTGGAGAGAGAAATACCATTGAAGCTGGAACAGGCTCTGCAAGGCTGGAAACAGTTTCATTC
The DNA here is from genome assembly GCA_009733575.1 of Gymnopus androsaceus JB14. Lineage (NCBI taxonomy): Eukaryota > Fungi > Basidiomycota > Agaricomycetes > Agaricales > Omphalotaceae > Gymnopus > Gymnopus androsaceus. The sequence continues at coordinate 21,680 of ML769774.1, read as the reverse complement.
CACTCGTATCTTCAGCACTACTACTCTCCCAATCACCAAACAGGCTGATGGCCACTCGTGTGGAGTTTTAGCGATCAATGCCCTGGAATCATTTCTGTTATCGTCTGTTGAGCTTGTTCACACAAACAAGGTTTCGACACTCCGATTGCAGTTGTTTAACCATTTACTATCCCGGTTCTTGGAATATGTGAGTACTTTGGTATTCAGTCACGATAAGAGATTGACAAAACTGTACAGGATGTTTATTCTACCATTGAGCAGTCTTCAGACACTGACGATGATGAAGATATAACATTAATCTCGGAGCGTAGAGCCACATTCACCTTCTTCCATCCACCTCCCACCTCCTCTCCTTCATCCATGGCGGACGCAGCTGAACAAACCACCGACAATGAAACCGCATCTCTTCCACCTCCCACCTCCTCTCCTTCATCCATGGTGGACGCAGTTGAACAAACCATTGCCAACGAAACTGCATCTCTAAAACAAACCATTCATCATGAGTTTGCACCAACACCGAATGCGAGCCCTCAGAAAAAACGTACTCAGCATTTGGATGTTTCCAGGGCAGGGTCCATTCCTTTATTCTCAATGACCAAAGAGCATGGTTTGCCAAATAACGCTACAGGTAGAAGTGAGAGAGATAGTAGCGACAATGAAGATATAGGATACAAACCTCTTGGAAGATCTTCACTCATAAGCTGACTCATAAGCTGAAGCCCATCTCCAGTGCAATCATCTCCAAAATCAGCATCAACCGTAGCATCGTCATCGAAATCATCAAAGGTCTTGACACCGGCAGCATCGTCATTGAAGGCAGGAGTATCAGCGGAGAAGAAGAAAGGAAGTCTTGATGGATTTTTCTTTATACAGTCGAGAGAGGAGTATTTAGCATCGCTCAAAAAGGAAGCAGAGGTCATGAAAAACCAACAAGAGAAGATGCAAATGGAGGCAAAATGGCATGCAGATGAGTGAGCGACAGATGTTCAGAGGTTGGGGGCTGCTCGTTCACAGACATTTTGGGACAAGCAAAAAGCCAAAAAGTTGGCGGATGGATGGGTTCCTTATGAGAACAGAAAGCGTGTAAGCATCAGACCAAGCTTTTACAGTGAAACAATCTGACGTACTTTCGAAGAAATGCGAATTACTCCCAGATGATGACGAGGAGATGGATGTGGCTGAGCACTCTAGGCCTCGTCGTCAGTTCATGGAGGATGTATGCGAGAAGAAACAGAGCAAATGACCAAATCCAATTGGAAGAACGAAAGTCAACACTCACACAAAAGCAAAGCGTATCAATTATTTTGAGCCGCTCATCTGGTGCCACATTCAAGCAGCAGTGAAGAAAGTTGGATATCCTTGGAGACCATCTGATATCACGCGAGTTGCGAAGCAGCAAAACCCAATCCTATTCGCCAAGTTGACAGAGCAAGTGGTCAGAAGGTGGATAAACAAGGAAGCGAGGAGAGAGGGGCGGTTTGCGTGGATGGATGAAACCTTGAAGGGAATTAAGGATGGTGCAGCACTGAAGAAAGACAACCCTGGCCGTGGGAGTATTCTGGTAAGCATATGTGATCTCAGATAAAACGCGATACTCACTATGTACAATAGCATGGTTATGACAGTGTCTGTACCAAGATCAACAAACGTTTGCAGGCATTGCGGACAGCAGGGACAGCATTAACACTTGTCACGGTCCGAGTGATAATTGTCGCCATGTTTGTCGAAGATGCTCCTGAGCTATTTGATGTTCAGCTTGGTGACGGTACACTGTTTCGTTGTTCAGAGGCTTGGGTCCGGAAATATCTATCTGAATGTCTGGGATGGAGCTTGCGGGCTGGTAATTGTGCTGCACAAAATCTCCCAGATAATCACGAGGAGGTACTACTTGAGGCCTATCTTCAAGAAGCCTGGGTCATTCGGAACCACAAGATACCGGCAGCCCTACGTGTTAATACAGATCAGACTCAGACAGTATATGCCCCAGGTACGAAACTCACCTGGAATAAAGCCGGCAAAAAGCAGATCAATATTGTTGGTATGGACAACAAGCGAGCCTTCACACTGGTCTCTTTGATATCTGCCAGTGGTGAGGTACTCCCAATGCAGGCCATATATGCGGGCCGTACGGAGGCATCCTGTCCGAAAAAATCCTCAGCCAGCTATAACGAGTCACAGGAATTAAAATTCTCTTTCGAACCTTCAGGAAATGACACATACTGGTCAACTATGGACACAATGAAGAGCCTCATAACCAACGTTATTGCTCCCTATTTTGAAGCAAAGAAGAAGGAACTCGGAATCAGCGATCCGGAATACCAGTCGTCACTATGGAAGATTGACTGTTGGTCGCTTCATAAATCAAAAGAATTCCTGGGATGGATGAAGAAGACTCACCCGAACATCATCATCATCTTTGTACCTGGAAACTGCACTTGTATATTCCAACCTCTCGATGTTGGTATTCAACAAGTACTGAAGCTGAGCATCAGGCGTTCAGCTCATCAGGATGCGGTAGCAGAGGTCTTGAAGCAACTAGCGGATGATCAGGAAGAGGAGGATGAGGAAGAGGAGGATAACAAAAAGGATAAGCAAAGCATGCCTATTAGGCTCAACACTTCGCTTCCGGTAATTCGAAACCGTACAGTGTGTTGGATGGTTGAGGCCTATAAGGATATCAATAATTCCGAGCTTGTTAAGAAAGTGAGTCGAGATCTGACCTATTTTCTCTATCTCTCATTGTTTGGATTATTGTAGGCTTTTGAGCTTTGTTGAGTTGGGGAAACAGGTCTTAATTTGTCGCATGAAAGCTTGACATCGGCATTGACTATGAAGCGTTTGCGTGAGCTTCCAGAAACTCATCCTAACCTTTATGAACAGCTCACCAAGGACGAGACTACCCCACACATATATGCCAAGGCAAAAAACTCGAAGCAAAAGGCTACAGCAAAGAATAAGGCTCAACCTGAAGAGGAGGATGAAGAGCTGCCTTTCTCACCTGACTTTGATGATGGAAGCGATATTCCTATAGAGGCTGTCATTAACCATATTATTGGAAGTGGTGATGCTGCAGGGCTTTCAGTTGGTGAAGATGGAGCCTTTTTGCGATTGACTGATGCGGACGAGACTTTGGGTGAGCCGTTAGAGTCGGAAGCAGTAGAGGAGAAGGAAGGCCATCCAGAGGGCTCAGCAGATGCGGTTCCTGCTCAGCATAGCCGATTGGGAAGAGAAATCAAAGCGAACGCATGGTACAACAATAAGGATTGGGTGCCTCATTAAGGCGCGCTGGCAGTGGCTGTGTACATAGAATGCACATGTTTTGGAGAAAGTGATAAGATATGCCAAATTTATTCTATCCAACACTAACTACGTATCCGGAATGTGTATAAAAGGTGCGCGAGGCGAAAAATTGCAAAAAATAGCTCAAATTAGTGTGATTTTCAGCTTCCGAAAAAACCCAGTTCAGACCTATATGTTACGCATTACGAAGATACAAATCTCTCCAGTTCAGGACCGCGTGTGACGCGTTACTGAACTTAAATTCGAAAGCGTACAGTATGTTTGAGACTTAGTGTTAATCTTGGATTTGATCAGTGCAATATCAGAGGTCAAAGCAGGGAATACATCAATCTTGGATTGATCAGTGCAATATCAGAGGTCAAAGCAGGGAATACAAGTTCCAATCTGAATTCAATATAACATTTCAACAGCATATACACACAAGCAAGAACTATTACAAAACAAAAAATGCAAGTGTGTTGAACACTGTGCACTTGTGTCTCTCAAAAACATTTCAGTTACTGCTCCCAGCCTCCATCAATCTAATCTTCACCTCACCCAACTTTTCCTTACACTCCTGTAATACGTAAGAAATTGAAATCATACAACTATGGCAAAGACGTACCTCATTAAGAAAAGCAAATATGCGCAACATGCGCACACACCTATGCAGACCCTCCGACGTGACCTGCAATGTCATTGAGAGGTTGTGTCTCTATATTGTGTTTCAACCCAGAATTCAAGCATCACTGGAGCGAACCAAGAATTCATGGAACTTACACAAACTCTGCACAGAACATAATAAATCACCTTTATCAATCTATGAGCTTAGTTGTACCAAGGCCATCAACAGAGGGTACTGGCACAGTGATCCTGGTGACTCAGTTGGAGATGTATCAGAAGGCAGTTATGGCAAGAGGATATTACACTGTTACCACCTATGGATGAGTTGAGGGATGATCCCTATGGTTTAGATGATAGAGAGCTTGGGTCACTTGAGGAAGAATGAAAGAAGGGTATAGTGGTAAATGAGGATATGGAAATTCAGCTAGCCAGGGATGTTTTGCAGGACTTTGATATGACAAGGGAAGATGGTAAATGGGGTATCAATGTATACTGCCAGGCAGTAAATGTCATGAAGACAAACCTCAATATGAATCATCAGCAAAACCTGGGTGTGCAGCACTCATAGCAGCCATAGCAAGGTACCCCTCTGTCCAGAACTATGGATTGCTATGGACTGCTATGGGTTGCTATGAAATACACTGGTTTCAAGGCATTTGATTGTGGAATGGCTCTATTCAATACAAATATATTAATCTTTTGAATTGCTTCATTGCACTGCAAGACTGAAAATGGACAAAAATAATCATAAAATCATATTATATTGCTGTATTCATAGTAGGAGTAGCAAAACTAGTAGAACTACTAATATAACTACATATCTGTACTAACACTAGTATATATCATAGGTGGTGACCCTCACATTGTCGGAGACATTGCTTAAATGCAACTACATACCATAGTCCAAACCAAAGTGGCTCAGGATTGACTTGGGGGAAAAAAACAGAGCTTGTCAAAGTCTAAGTTACAATGATGCATTGTATAGTGTTGGCAGGAGAAAATGATGGCTGTCAAGCAGCAACACTGATGCTGAAATGGGTTGACAGCTTTGTGATCCCATAGAAACTCATAGCAAGCCATAGGAACCCATAGCAGTTCATAGTTCTGTGCAGGACTATGGCTGCTATGACATGCTATGGCTTGCTATGGCTCCTATGACCATCTCCCAGGTTTTGCTGATGATTAAATACAGTACATAGTAATACTGAACTAGCTGCAATAAAGATGTCTGACTGAGTATATGGGATTTGAAGAAGTATTTTTGCTAGGGCCTAAACATAGGCTGGGAGCTTGCATAGGTTGCATTACAAGATGTACTGAGGCTACACATGAACTACTAGACATATACTGGGAGCAAACATAGGTTGTGGTGAGACATGTACTGGGAAGTAAACATAGATTGAGACTTGTAAATGTACTGAGATTAAACATAGGTTCTACAAAGTTATGTGCTGTGAAATGGCATGTAGTAGGTTCAGAAATAGGCTGGAAATGAACATATATATGAGGAGGCCTCAAGGTGTACTCAAAATTTATGGTAGGTTGGTATAAAACATGTATATCTGAAGGGCCATGTACTTTAGTGGATTTTTTGCACATTATTATTGCCAAATAAACTACAAGCCGGTAGGACAATGGGTGCATGAGTGGCTTTGCAGTGCCGGTAGGTACCTGTGCTTTCAAACAATCCAATCAATTAAACCACTTAAATAGCCAACTCTGAATCGATTTCCGCCTTCTTGCCATACGATCATGCCTAAAGCCAACACTCCACGAACCCCGTCTGCGCATTCAAAGCCCATTCCTAGTACCAGTGTCGCCACAAAGGAGGCGCAGCGTAAAGCAAACAACGCTAGGATTACTGAACTCTTGTACAAAATTCGCCATAGTGCAGGACTGGCCAAGTCTTTTAGCCGTCCCGCTGTTAATACCGGAGAGTATTGTCAGAAGAAAGCGGTTATATTTACTGGGCAGAGTGATAATGCCAACAGTTCAAACCATCCAGGCGTTAGCAAACTTGGGCAGTTGTACTACAGGGTGCGTATTGACCATGTTTGTTCCAAGCAGAAATTAATTTTTTCTAGGTATTCTGCTCTAACTCTAACGAATTCGTACGATTGGTATGGGAACCCAAGCAGATTCCTCAGCACTTCCTTGAATCTAATGCGGAATTGATCAACCTCCTTGTTGCTCGCGAAATGCTGAGACCCATTCCGAGGACAGGATCAATGTCAAAAGGGAATACACATTGCACAGCTTCCTCATCGAGTACAACCTCCTGCTCCAAGGTGATCTCTTTGGGTACATCTACTTTGACAGTGGTCATCTCTGACGACGACTCCGATGTCGAAATCATTGATGGGGAGTCTGGCCCCCCCAGCTATCAACACATATTGGTCGAACAGGCCACAGTTAGATCTTCACCTGCCCCCTCAAGCACAGCGCCTAAATGCAAGCTGCTTCGAACCTCAAGAGTCCAGCGGGACAGCCTTATTGCTGAGGCAATGAGTTCACCCGCTAGCAGTGATAAGGATGAAGTCGAACATCATTTCAGGACTAAGCATGGGGTGCAAACCTCCATCACTTTGTATGTCTTCACCAAGGTAAACAATTTCGCGAGTAACATCTGCTTCCTCACTGAATCAATTTCCAGACAAACAGCAACATTCACCCGATTTATGTCAAGCTGGGTATAGCACCTGGCTCCATTATTTAGTTGGGAGCAAATTTGGATAAACAATTGGTTGGGTTAAAATCGGCCCACTCGATCGACCAATACATTGCGGCGACTGGTGTCTGGAGGGAGATTAAGTGGAACTCCCCATTTGTTGTTAGAGCTGGTTCAGTTATTGCTGTGAAGGCCTCGAATGTTACCGTGAACGATTGGAACATTCACGCGCCACACATCTTTGATAATCAAGCTTAACAATTTACCTGCACCTGTATTAATAACTGCTATGTACTCTTCTACTTTAATTAAACATCATTTCTGATACCATTACCTTTCTGAGCGAAAAACTTACGCTTTGACCTTTCAGGTTGGTGAGCCGTGGTCCGCGTGGTCCGCATGGTCCAAAATGACCTTAAACTATTTCATTGTGTTGTTTTGCCACTTCCGGAACATGGATGGACAATAGCAACAGATGTGGCCAGTTATCATATTGTTAGACTAACTTGTTCAGTAAGATTCATTGTTTGTTCAAGGCTGCGACCCGTGCTTACTCTTTACCATCCCAGATCGTCACTCTGCTTCTCTCTCTCTCTCTCTCTCTCTCTCTCTCTCTCTCTCTCTCTCTCTCCAAAACATATGCTGTGGAAGAAAATCAAAATTTCTCATGAACAAATTGCTCAGAACAGTTGGCAATACACGAATGCCTCTGCACCACGGCAGACTGTGACCACCGTCAGTGGTTCGACAACGTTCACTCATACCACAATTATAGCACTGTCACCAGCCACCCAATCCACTCTTCGACCAACCCCTCAGACATTAACCCCGCAGAGTGAACTAGTAGATGACACAATGGAACAAGATGAAGTTCCTATGGAAGATTTTTCGGAGGAGACTAAGACTCAGGTGTGTATGCTGGAACTATTCATAATCAAATCAATGATTAAGGACTCTTATCTTCAGCACGCGTGCAAAACTGCTGGCAGAGTACAGCGACATTTTTTCACTGGCTGCCAAGCTCCTCATGCAGAAGGAAGCTGATCATTGTATAGGCACCCCTTGCTCCTGCGGCGGTGCTGTGCATGAGGTATGGTGTCCAGAGTGCGTCCTGATGGCCCTGCTTTGTCGCGCTTGCTGGATTACTGCTCACAAGCACCAGCCGCTCCATTGGGCACACGTATGGTGTGATGCAGGATATTTTGTTTGTCAAGATATCTCAACCCTTCAGGATGAGTATGGAATACCATTGGGACATAATGGCGATAGTTGCCCAAAGGCTTCGAAACCATTGCTAATGTCGCTTATGGACCTGACTGGGGTTCATGCCACCAAAGTCACCTTCTGCCAGTGTAACGGAGGACCTTTCAATAAGTGGTGTCAGCTTTTCGAAGTGAATCTCTTCCCGGCGACAGTTCAACAGCCTCAGACTGCTTTTACTTTTAGTCTTCTTTGCCATTGGCAAATCACAATGCTTCAATCAAAAATTACAGCCTATCATTACCTTCGTAGTCTTCATTGCTTAACGGACAACATATTCACCAGAAATGTCCCTGTAAGTGCTGTTACACCTGTATCAAACATTCCTAAAGCTCCTTTGTTTCAGGATCCATACAAACAATTCCTGTTTGTTACTCGCATCTGGCCTCTGCTTGAAGCAGAGAAGCGGCTTGGCAGATTACATGGCGATGGAATGAATCAGTTATTCCCTCGTTGCCCAAAGGATAACCTCATGGTTTACTGCCCAGCTTGTCCGGAACCAGATGTGAATATGGAGCCTGGATGGGAGAAAACTCCCTCGCACTTGAGGTCCGTACCAAGTATCTATCTCACAAGGGATCTCAATCCATTTTCTTTCTCCAGTCACCTACATCAACAAGCACAAACGGCAGATGGAAACATGAAAACCGGGAACTATGACAAGAAGCACAACCTTCACGATGTCTCATTGTTCGCAGGAAGAGCGTATATGCCTACAGAGAAGCGCTATGAACATTACCTGAAAACCGTTCCACAGTTGCAAAAGGAGGCAAGTATCTTACTTTTCATGGTATCGACTTATGGTTGCTTTAGAAAAATACGTGTAACCACTTGAATGTGGCTAATGGAGTTAATCATGCAAAGTTCAAGAACCAGCGCATCACGGGCAATGTCAACATTCAATGCGATCATATCTTTGTAACTTCCAGCGTGGACTTGACTTTAGGCGAACGGTGCGTGGTTTTCAACAAGCTGTTTACTGAGTCACTGACTTCACTTTTTCAGATTTTCTATTGTGGATTTGGCTATGGAGCTTGATCTCAAGGCAGCACCGTTTGACTGGGGTCATGAGCCCGACTGTGTGTGGAGCTATGACAATGTCTGTGCCTTGAGTCCCAATATTTTGGTCCACTGGCACAAATACCACAAGTGTTTCGCTCACCTCATTGACAAGTCGCGCTGGATAATCCCTGTAATCCATGTGAAAAATCATGCAGAGGGTTGCGATATCTGTATTGCTACTGCTACAAGCCGTGTCTCACACATCTCCACGGCGAGACCGCAGAGTTCAGCTGGGCTATATTCAATGTGATTGGTCCCACGGTCCTACAAATGAGCCCTGATCATCAAATCAACACTTTGATCATTCACTATGGAGATTGGAACTGGAGGAAATTGGTTGGATTCAGTATGTCTTTGTATCATCCATTCTTCCAATCCACTTGCTCAGATCAACCATACAGCTCGACAGGTTATAAGGGATCTCACTGACGCAGTGAAACAATATGTGGAGAAACGTGATCATTTCATGGGGCTCTGCGAGCTCTATGAGACGAAAGTGGTGCAATGGACCGCAATGGATTGCTCTCCTCGCTTGGATCCCAAATCGAAGCGTACGGTGCTGAGTGTTTATTCGCATAACAACGAGAAAGGTAGGTGGCTATACCCTTCATCACGAGAAATGTTCACCAAGAACGTTCGTAGCTCCAACCCTTAAAGCCTTGGTAGATCGGTTAATGTCCTCAAAAGACACCATTACCATTTGCTCTGGAGACGTGAAGGTGGGAGCAGTAGTGTCTTGGCTACAGGAGGGACTTGCAATCTTTCAAATACAGTACGTGCTTCAAAATATTCCTTCCCGACTGAACTCTCATGATCACGCACCAGAGCTCATATATGTCGTCAAGCAAAAAACATGTCAATCCAGCCCATCGAAGGAGCTCTTGTCTCAACATACGAAACTGTCAACACGAATTGACAAATGGCGCAAGGAACAAAAACGATTTATGCGTTCGATTGCCCTGCGACTTGCCGGACATTCTGTAGCAGAGCCTGAAGACCAACGCCTTTTTTTGCCTTCGGATTTCTCGGCTTCTGACTGACAGAAGTTCCGTCTGCTGGGTTTGGCTAGTAGACAAGCTCAAATGCTTGAATTGGCCCTTGGAGATATCATCAACAGCTTACAGACAACTGTCAAAACCCTCACAGCTGCGTACGAGCGAAAGATCAAATATGTTTGTAGGCAGGATGCAAACACACGCTCGAACCAGGAGATTCGCAACATTGAGGCCAAACGGAGCACCTTCATTGTCAATTACGCTCTGTTCCGAGATGCTCTAGATGCGCTGGATGCCCTCGACAAGGAGAAGTGGCCTACTTTGAGTGAGCAGGACACCTTTCGGAAGGCGATGGAGAGGCGACAATCACCAGGCGACTCTAGAGTGGTTGAGGGAAATCTTTGGGCAATGACTCGTGCTGGATATCAGTTGTCAGATAATGGGACCACGTCTCGCCTAATTTTTGGCAACGGTGAAAGTGAATCACCACACGATGAGGAAAAGGTTGATGACTCAGATGACCTGATGTTTGATGTGGAGGCATTAAACTATGCAGGTGAGCTCCTTTGTAATTCACTGCAGTTTGTCCAACATTGATTGTGTACAGGTACCAAGATGGCAATGCGCAAAGGTGAGTAGTGCTATTACTGATGTATGTGGGCATGATAAATCTGTGAATAGCCCGAGTGCCCAACCCACCCAAAGTCGCCCAAGCTTCAGAAAGTGATGAACATACCCCAGTGTCATCTGAAAATAGCATGGAGCGACTGCCTTCAGAGGGTTGGATCTGGAAAACGGGTCAGCTGAAGAATATGAAACCAGAGGAGATAGAGGCATGGGAGGAAACTAGTATGTTGCTTGTACATGTGCTTTTGCTTTCAAGGCTATCCTAATATTCAGCAGATGATAGAGTGCAATGGTTTAGAGTCAAGGCGGATTTTGAACGCTGGAAAGAGTGCCTCGAGAGAAAGCATGCTGAATGCAATCATGCTTTGCGGAGATTCGCCTTCGAACGAGACGCCTGGGCTTCGCTGGCAAAGGAATTTGCTGAGTCTCCTGGGCATGGTGCATATGCTCGCAAACACCGTGACATCTTTGAATCTCTTTGTGTCGACCTTCAGATGAAGTTCAATAGTGTTGCTGTTCCTATATTATGTCCAACAAGCCCTAGCGAGATGATTGCAGATCGGGTATTGATATGGCGTACAGACCAAGAGAAGTACTTTGCTTTCAATAGGTAAGTCACCGATCCATTTTCTTAAGGTATAAACCTAAATCTTCATTGAAGATGGGCTTCAAGACTGCCTTTCAAGGATCCTACAATTCACGGAGGTGATACCAGAGAGCCCTTAGCGGACGAAGACAAAGAGGATGTGGAAAACAATGAGAAGACGGGAACTAAACGGAAGAGTTCCAGGAGTTAAAAGCAACTTGTGACCTGTTTAATAGGAGGGGTTTAATTGAAAGGTACATGTTTGTTGTTCATTTGAATAGTTTAATGGTGACCGGATGGGATTGAACAGGCAACTTAAACAAACCTGCAGAACTGTTTAATGGGCTGTGGAAAGGTATGTTTTTATGTTTAATTCAAAGTTTGCAACCAACTTATCTTTGTTTAATAGATTTGTTTAATCGCCACCAAATGCTGACTTCACTACTCTGTTTAATTGTTGTATCTCAAAGTTTTCCAACCTATTTATCTTTGTTCAACAGACTTGTTTAAATATCTGTTTAATTGCCACCAATCACTAGTCTGTTTAATGGGTTGTATGTTTAATTATTGTAGGTAAAATACCATAGAATATATTTTTACATAGCTGTTTAAAAGATTTATACTGTTTAATAAAGAGCGGTTATGACCTGGCTTGTTTAAAGTGAACTCATACTCTTATAGAATTACTGCACCACCAAATCCACCATCTTCACATCCTTTGCCATATTCTGCTTCCGCGCCAATGCGCCCACCTACTGTACATGAGCAATTGTGCTCCCAACAATCCCTGGCTTCGATGCGCGTTTCTGTGCACTCCTCAGAAGTTCCCCAACGTGATTTTTCATCTAATCTTTCTTGTTCCTCTCATCAAATGTCCTTGACAAGTTTTGCACCTTCACCAACACCATACATTCATTTACCATATCAATCTAATATGTACCAGTACATACCTCAGCTGCACATCAACCAGGACCCACAGGTGCCGAGCCGCCCCCTGTCTGCAGTGATTCAACCAGTACCTCGCATCCAGCATCCCCAACCATATCAACCCTATGTTACCGCTCACTTAGCGGCCATAGGCAAGGATGCTGTGATTGCAGGTCAATTCGACCTTTGTACTGGTTCTGTACCATTGGTACCTGGAAACCCTGCACTGAATGCATTGCATCCTGGAGTAGCGCACCCACAACTGATGCACCCAGCCGGAGTAGCGCAACAACCGCCAGCCCACCCAGGATACATGCAATATGCGCACCTGGTGCAGAACGTGATTGTACCGGACCAGAATCCCTTTTATCAATATCCCAACCAATTCGCTCCTTCTGCTCTTCCACTCCATCCAGCCTACAACTATGCCCCTTATACCAACCTGCTAGCTTCAGAAGCTAAGGTTAAACTTTTCTCATCAATCTTGAGCACGTTTACTTCGATGATCAATAATGATGCTGCTTTTCGTAACTGCCAGAACTGGGCTCGTTGGCATGACACTGTTCAAGCATTAGCTGATGGAGGCGTTATTGGACACATTTGCAATGAACCACCTCCTGGAGTGGAACGTACAGAGTATAACACTCCAGTATACTGCCCTCAGCTTGGTACTAATCCACTTCCTGCTGGTTGAGGCTCGCAAGATATGGGACAGGGATGATGCTTGGGCATCCTCAGTGTTGACGACACGTCTGCATGATGATGCTTGTGGATTCTTAGGTCCAGTCATTGGCCCAAACGGACATCGCCGTACTGCTCACAAAATGTATGACAGCCTCCAATTAGGATGCCAGGCTGTGCCGGACTACACCAATTGTCTTTGCATCCAAGATGAGGTACTGTCTACAGGTATTGTGAATGGCAACATTGGCAAGTTTATTCAAATCTGGTCTTCTGGTCTATCACAACTGCGTGGCTACAACTATGCTATTCCCTGGCCCACCTTCCTCACCCACTTCATCCAGTACTTCCCAAATGGCAACCAATACGCTTTTGCAGCCTGTCAATGCCAAGATCTCCTGGACACCCCTGGGGTTATTCCATCATGCAAAATGTTCGATGCTTTTGCCCTGAAACTTGTACAGGATGAAACACTCACCAAAGCATCCAATGTACCGCATCCAAATGATCAAAATCGCCAACAACCCCAGGGAAACAGGAACACGCATTGTGGGTACCGAGTAAATGGGGGTGCAAATGGCCAAGGAAATGGGGGCATGACTGGGGGTGGACATGACTCAAACACACTTGACTCGAAGCAGGGCAACTCATCAAACAACATTACAACAATGACAACTACTACAAATAATCATTGTACCAATGCATCCAGTCCACGATCTACCGCTATGGCTAGTATTACAGAACAAAATACTGTACCAGATGTATCTCTTGTTACCAATTCTGCTCCATTGGGAGCTTCAAATGATATCATCCGTCAATCTTACCCTGCTCAAACATTTGAGTCTTTTTCTGCACTTTCTTCAGACCTCCATCCTGAGACCTTACGCTCAATCGAGTTAGTGAACCCAGCTGTGTTTGCTTCCATCATGGACCGCACCCCAATGTTGCTCAATTCAGCTTGCACTAACCACATAGTGAAGGACAGACATTATTTTTTCACTTATGATGCTAGTGGTGCAACCAACATGACCACTGCCAATGCTGGCAAACTCTCCACATGAGCGTCTGGTACTTGCTACTTCCAAACTCCAATAGAAGGGACAGACAAATACCTGGTCTTGAAAATGTTTGATTGTCTCCATGCCGGTCAATCTCATTTTGACAGGTGCCCTTCTAGAAAAGAAGTTTAGCTTATACATGACAAATGATATTGTTTGTGTGTACATACCGGATACCCCTCGCCTATTTGTTGCGGCAGATATTGTTCATTGACTCTGCCTGCTTCATGGAGAGTTTCTACCTAATTCGGTCAAGGCTCCCTCAGGCCCTCTGACCTCAGCCATGGCTACATTCATGCCCCGCGTCCCCAATGGTGACCTATTCCATGAACAATTACTTCACATTGGAAAACAAACCGTCAACGAAGTTCTCACTGGTGATTATGCCACAGGTCTTGGAAAATGGAACAGGACACGAATGAAGGCTATGTGTGACTCTTGCTTAAAAGGAAAGCATCCTCACTTCCCCTACCCCTACCATGGTAATTGCGCCACACATCCTCTCAAACTTATTGTCGTTGACACTTGCAGTCCTATGCCAGTTCAATCTACCCACAAATCTACTCACTTCAATGTCATTGTTGATGATTGCTCTTGGTGGTGGTTGTTTTGCAAAGAAGAACCAGGCAAACAAGATCATCCAGGCAACTATCAACCAATGGGAAGTTGCGACCGATGAGAAGGCCAGGAATGTTCGACTCAATGGTGCAATGGAATTCCATGGTGAGGAGAGCTCAAAGTATCTCCGTAACAAGGGTATTGCAGTACAGAAGACAGCCGCTTATTCCCATCAGCAGAATGGTAAGGCCAAGTGTTGGGTGCGCACCATTGAGAATGATGCTATGACTCTCATGGTTCATGGCGGTCTGTCAATGCAATTCTGGGAAGATGCAGTACATACCACCCTGTATATCTGATTCCGTCTTCCTTCCAAAACTCTGCCGAAGGACAAGACTCCATTCGAAATGGTACACAAGCGGAAACCGGATTTATCTCATCTTTGAGTATGGGGGTGCCAGGCATGGATGCAAGTCCCAGAGGAGCTATGCCACAAATTTGGCGATAAAATGGTCGAGTGTATATTTATGGGATACAAGGAGAACCGCGTTGGTTGGCGAGTGCAGGATATTAATGGGGGGTATCACTTTAGTGACCAGATTGTCTTCAACGAATCCTTGAGTGGTTGTCTGGGCGGCTCTCGTGCTTTACGCAATTTGGGTGATACGACTGAGAATTCCGCTACTCCCAACAGCCCTCACCCTTGCTGTGACCTAAAACCAACCAAACAGGGAAGATTTGGCAGGATGGAATCCATATTCGAGATGAACATCTCAAGAAAATCCGTGCCAAATCTGGTTGCACCCTTCCCCAACATGCTGTTCAAACCGAGAACAATATTGCTTCCTATACAATTGCTCACAACCTCATTAATGACAGTATCTCATCATTAGATGATGATTCCGAATTCCTCTTTGTGGCCCTGGCGGACATACCTCTTCCTCCAATTTCTACATCTACAAAATAGAAACCCAAGCATACTATTATCACCAGGAAGGAACGACGTACAATCCCAACTGGAGATGGTAGGAAGTCCAGACGAACAACTATGGTTGGATGCCGAAGCTCAGGAGGTGGCCGGACTATTTGGATTGGAGGTTTTTGAATGGTATGATTCTCTACCAAAGGGCCGGCATGCTATACAGATGAAATTTGTCTATGACTGGAAGATTAACCTAGATGGTACCTTGGGTCAATACAAAGCTCGTCTTGTCGTGCAGGGTTTTTTGCAACGTCCTGATGACTATGGTAAAGTCTACGCTCCTGTTGCCAGAATTTTTTATATCCATCTCATTCTCACTTGAATGGCTTACGCTGATTGGGAACTGTTCTCATTTGACGTTAAGCAGGCCTTTTTGAATGCTCCTCTCGATGATGAAGTCTATGTTACACAGATCCCTGGCTACCCTGGCAAACACCCTACTGGAGTCTACCGTCTTCATTGTACACTATATGGCTTGCACCAGTCATCAGCTGTGTGGTATGCCCGTCTACAATCCGTGCTTGAATCATTGGGTTTTACTAGATGTGGTAATGATGCTGCAGTTTTTGTATGCCACTTCACCCATTCCCCAGATCCTTCAGTCCCGGAACTTGACAACGGGGAACCACTGACAATGTTTGTCCCTGTGCACGTAGATGACAGCCTCGTTTCCACCAATTCTATTCCTCTATATGCATGGTTCATCAGGACTATAAACCAACACTTCACTGTTATTGACCAGGGACCTGCCACCTGCTACATTAGCATTCGCATTTCTCGGGAGCGCAACACCCGCAGGCTTTGGCTTTCTCAGGAGGTGTACATCGAGGAATTACTTGATTCCTATAACCTAACTCAATGCACGGAGAACGACTTACCAATGCGAAAGCTGCACAATCTCTCGACATCACCTTTACCAGTACTCAATGAGACAAACATAAAGGTGTACCAGGCTCTTGTTGGTTGCCTACTCTTTCTTGCCCTTTGCACCCATCCCAATATTGCCTTCACTGTTCACTTCAGGCAACCACTACATATGACCTAGTTAGGATAGAAAACTGATGTACCTAAACTATCCTAAGAGGTTACTTTTTTGGGCATTCTGCCCAGCCAATATTTCAGTGAGGCAGCTGCCCACCTGTGCTCAATTTTTCCAGGCAGCAGCCCACCAATCCTGTCATGATCAAAATCACTGCCCTGCCTACCAGGCAGCTGCCTGGTCAGGGCTGGGCAGCTGCCCAACTTGTCACATGTCACAGGTGTCTGGGGCCCCTCTGGGCAGCTGCCTGCTGTTTTTCACCAATTTGTTCCAGAACTACCCCCTGACATTCTTGCATATATTTTTCATTAATTTCATGAGTATACGCATGATCTTACTGACACAATACTACTTGATATTTCAAAGCAGCTGCCCATATTTCTGGCCATGGATACAGCTGTGGATGACCTTATCCTTCATTACCTTTCTTGCTAGTATATACACAACACCAATAATGAACATGGCCACAATAACATAATCCAAGACCTTACTGGATTTACATGATCAACAGCAACTCCACACTGTTACTTGTAATATATATATCAACAAAGGGATAGAACCATACATGAATTATTGCTGTGGGCAGCTGCCCACCTTAGTTAGTGCTACACTATAAGTATATATATAAGAGATATATTTATATGAAAACATACCAACAGAGGCTATGTACATAGGCAGCTGGCCACATTACTGATTACTGTGGGCAGCTGCCCCAAGTACCAGGTATTAGGGGCAGCTGCGCACCTTCATCCTAATCATTTTTGAGATTTTTGTGAGAATATCCCATCATACATAGGCAGCTGCCCACATTATGCAGCTGCCCATCTAAGTTGGTACTTGGGGCAGCTGCCCATCCAAGTTGGTACTTGGGGCAGCTGCCCATCCAAGTTGGTACCTGGGGCAGCTGCCCACCCAAGTTGGTACTTGGGGCAGCTGCCCACCTTATTTCACCCTAGTCATTTTTTAAGTTAAACAAGATAAAATTTACATAGTACTCTACATATTACTCTACAGTTCCTATATTATTCTGCATTTCCCTGTAATTCTCAGATATTGTAAGACTATCTAGATGCTCAATCCGAAGACCATCTGCATCATGTTCAAACTCAAATCATAGTCTCCATCCTCAGCAACCTCAATACCACCACCAAGGACATGAACCCCTCAAGCATTCATAATTTCACTATCTGAAGGCCCATAAGTAGAGCCATACAGGCATTCCAGTCTTGTCAATATGACACTCACAATGAATGTGCTATGTAATGCTACCAATGGGATCATCCATTCAATGCTAATGCTCACTATTGCACATTGTACATGAACTCTTTCTTCTAGATGTTGGAAGCAACTTGGGCAACGAGGTCCTTGTTCAAGGGCTTGGAACTGTATATCATACTCTGAGTGGACCTCCCAACCTTGTTACATACATCTGGGATTTCCTTTCTGTTCACGGGTTAGCCTTTGGATTGAACTTGGTGGCTACAATGAATAGCTCAAAGACCAATTATTGACCAGTACAACACGATTATGACAGAGGCAACTGATAACAACAGCAGCATCTATGCCGGCTCATGGATTGGACCCCCAGCGGCGCAGTATAGCTCAACCAATCAAACCCTAGCCACATTCACCTTGGTTAACACTGCACAGGTTACTTTCACCAGTGAAACCAATTCATCTGCCAGTAATGGCAATGGAACAAGTGCATGCAATGGTACTACTACTGGCAACACTGCCAATGATTCCAAAGGTCATCTAGGAGCCATAATAGGTGGAGTCATTGGCGGACTCGCGTTACTCATTGCAATCTCTCTCGCAATATAGTACATCAGGTGGAGGTAAAGAGTGGTGAAGAGCGAAGATATAGGCCAGAATCCAAGCTTTAACATTGATGTGCCAGTCATGACCCGAAATTGTTCCAAAGAGCCCTCAGCCACCAATGCCTCCAGTATTCAACAATGTTATTGCCAGTTAGGAGGAAACCAGGTACAACTGAAATGCATGGAGCACTGGCATGTGTGGTGAGAAAACCAAGTGCAACTGAGTGATGAATTGTGGTCCAAGCCCAGAGTCTTGGCTTTCAGATCCCACTGCTGAGCATGACAGATAGTAGTTGACTTGACAACAAATGATTTGCTTCAGTTGCATGTCCAGCTTCAGCAGGAGGGTAGGCTGGAACACTGAACAGGGGAATGCACCACCATTGTATGAGGCATTATCAACATTGGGTAGCTTAGCATAATACCAATTGCAACAGCCCAAAAAGTACGTGAAAACATAGTTCTCTTGGTGTTGCGTGAAACAATTTGCAAGATTGATTGTATAAAACTTAAAGATAGGTCAGGTTCAACCATATGAAGGTCTTGGGCAATAATTCTCTTTCTGAATCGCAATATCGGGCACTGCAGAAAAAAGTAACCTCTTAGGATAGTTTAGGTACATCAGTTTTCTATCCTAACTAGGTCATATATAGTGGTTGCCTGAAGTGTCACTGTTATGTATCTTGCCCAATTCAATTCAAAACTGACAGAATACAAACTGGCCTCTGCAAAGGGTACTTTATGGTATCTTTCAAAGACTCGCTCCTGGGCCCTTCAGTATGGGGGTGACCTATGCCTATCCCTCCTGCAACAATTGCAGCTCCTCCAGGATATCATCTCAATGTCTCATTCAGATTGGGGATCTGATGCAGTGGATCGCAAATCCGTCTCCAGTTATGCCATCTTCATCTTTGGAGGGTTGGTTTCTTGGTCATCAACAAAGCAGAAGTCCGTGGCTCTGTCCTCTATGGAATTGGAGTATATGGGTCTGACGAATGTGTTGAAGGAGTCCTTATGGGTGCGCATTTTCTTATCACTTATTGAACTTCCCATTCCACATCCTTTTCCCATTGCTTCCAATAATCAAAGTGCTTTACTTATAGCAAATTCTGATTTGGTTTCCTCTTGATCCAAACATATTGATATACACTACCATTTCATATGTACTGAACTTGACTCTGGTTCCTTTGTTACCATCTGGTGTCCAACCCTTGAGATGATTGCCGACATATTTACAAAATCCCTTCCTGCCAATTTACATTACAAGCACTGCACATCTCTTGGACTAGTGTCTCGTTGATTCTTGTTCTTCTTGGACTCTCCCTCTCATCCACTGGGACTGTGTTGGATGTCATATCTTATCGCCGCCCTTACTTTGCGTCCTTATCCAGTTTAGTCCTATTATTCATGTGACTGTGAAGCTTATATCTTCCCATTCCCACTGTTCTCCCTCAGCTGTTTGCT
This sequence comes from Gymnopus androsaceus JB14, assembly GCA_009733575.1. Lineage (NCBI taxonomy): Eukaryota > Fungi > Basidiomycota > Agaricomycetes > Agaricales > Omphalotaceae > Gymnopus > Gymnopus androsaceus. The sequence continues at coordinate 2,050 of ML769774.1, read as the reverse complement.
CTCACTACGTTCAACAGTCTGAGGGGTACGTTTCCTTTCTTTTGTTTATACCTAGATACTTACTTATCAATAGTTTTCTTGTTTCCGTTTCCATTTCTGGGTATTTAATACAGCTGTTTGCTCTCACTATGTTCAACAGTCTGAGGGTTTTCTCATTTCCATTTCTGTTTCTAGACTTGTACTCCAACACTTCCTATTAGGGCTTACCACCGTTCTGTTCACGGTCATGACCGTGAAAAACACAGGCATTTTTGATGTTTATTTACTTGGTATGGGATGGTACCGTAAAATAACCGTCCGTGACCGTCCGTAACAGTCACTTGGGCACTAACCCAGTGCTTATACTTGAACATAATAGATGTAAGTAAAAAGCATTTTTACAGGTTGTTTTGGACCTGTATATAAGTATATGCACTGATTCAACCTAGCTCAGCTCAAGGATAGCTCAAAAGTACACAAGATTTGACCTGGCCGTGGGATCAAATACCTCTCAGCAGCACTTGGCAAACATTGAAGCTCTTGTTTCTCCCTATAAATAAAAGCAGTGACTTGGAGTGCATATCATTTATTCTTCTGGCCACTTTTCAGCTGGTTAAGGTTCAATTAAACTTAGGAAAAGTGATACTTGGCTACAACATCTTGGGTACCATGTCACGACCATGTTGACCGCTCACGGACGGTAAAAAAATGGTACCCAAATGAGGTCTCACAGGATGGGTACCGTTCCGTGTCACGGTGACTGTGAACCGTGGCTACACAGACACGGTGGTAAGCCCTACTTCCTATTTAGGAATTTAACTCCAATAGGTTATGGGCCCTGGCCTTAACCATTGACACATCTATTTGTGGACATAGCTCTTGTTGATGTCACAACCTAGGCCTACTGCATCAGCCACTTGCAGAACAGCATTAGGCCAAGCCACTGCAGCATCCAGTAGCCAACCAGCACCTCTACCATTACCATTATCATTACCAGCCACCAGTCCAAAAGCACCTTGTGCATTGAAAAATCATATAGTGGATAAAGACAAAACCCATGACAGGTGGTGCCAAACAAACATGGTTTGTTTGTGGTAAACAGCCTTGCCCAAACTGGTGCAATACACCACATAAGGATACCAAATCCTGAAAGTCTTTGGGCTTGCTTGAGGCTACATCAGCAAAAATGCTCTGGGCCTGGGTAGCCTAGGTAGCCTGGGTGACCTCAGGTAACATGGGTAACCTGGGCAGCCTGGGTGACCAGGGCAAATCAGGTTAATGAAGGCTACCCTCTAGGGTACCCTGAAGTCACCCCATAGGGCTAACATGGGTGAACCTGAGGAAGCATGAGGAAGCCTGAGCAGCCTGAGGCAACCTGAGAAAGTCTGAAACTTGGTTTAATTTTATAAAACCTAAAGAGCCTAAATAACTTCAGGGTTTAAGCTATTAAATATATCAAAAAATATATAGATGTTCTGTAATCAAAAGTAGACATCTCACTTGCTTGATAAACATATATAGATCAAAGTTGTAAGTAATTGTGCAAAATAAGTGCCAAACTGCGTGGGTGCCTGTGAACTGTGTACAATCAAAAACCTGTTGATGGGGTGAAATCATATTCATCAAGAATATAACAGTTTACCTCCTAAGCTTCACACGGGAAAGTTACAAAAATCTGCTTGGCAGATTCAATGATCAATAGATAACTTTTTAAACCTTGAATTGATATGATTGGACAACTGTTTAAAGCTTATAAATTAATTTCACTTGACAATAAGTTTGAAACCCAGTGATTTGGACAGTGTTTCAACGACAAAGACAGTATATCTGATTAGTTGTCTTTTAGAATAGGTGAATTGAGCACTGAATTTTCGTGTTTCAATACATTCCAGTCTACCAGGAAAAGTAACTAGTTAGATAGTCCAAAGTGTAACAATCCAGTAACTAATATGATCAAAATCCACAGGAAATCCAGGGCCCTGGAATCCAGGGGCCCCGCCTGGAATCCATACACCCCACCTGGATTCCATGCATGTCGCATGGAATCCATGCACTAGTAAAAATAGTAGTG
>ML769773.1:0-57790 GCA_009733575.1 Gymnopus androsaceus JB14 | reverse complement strand
AATGTACGCTCAGGTGTGAACAAGCGAATCAATCATATCCAACCAAAAATATTGAGCAAAAAGAAAAGCTTTGACTCGAGAAATAAGAAAAATAAGAAACGAGGGAAAAAAATTGTCAGTATCTGTTCAAACGATCATATGATGAGAGAACTTACTTGTGTCATGATGATACTAGGCTGTTCCCAGTCGGCACCTGGGGGCCTGACAGATGTGTTCAACGACTGGAGGGGTCAAGGTGATAGGTTGCTTTTCTCATTGCACTTCATTGGAATGTAGACCCCCAATCGTTCCGAAGCACAATGACAAATCTATCACCCCACGGCTACTCGCAAGCAGGATAAGTGCCTGGAGCCAGTCAGTTCCCATAATGGGCTGGCTTGTTCAGGTTGTGCACTGTGTAATATTTATAGGTCCTAATTTAGTATGGAGCTCAGAGTTTTAATTGTAGACAGTCTACGGGCGATTCTCGTCTTTCGCGAAGCTCCTATGATTTTGAAGGTCGATCACACCCCTATTTGTCTACAATTAAAACTCTGAGATCCATACTAAATTAGGACCTATAAATATTACACAGTGCACAACCTGAACAAGCCAGCCCCCTATGATTAGCTTATAACTTTTAGCGCTAAAGTACTGAGCGCTTGAGCGCCGAGCTGTTAGCGCTCGTTACAGTCTGGTTGGGCAGTGGGACTGGAAACTAGGGGAGAGGAGATCATTCTTTACGTGGCATTAGATTATCTGGTTCTGATGTCCAGCGACCTGATTCGGTCGCATCATGGGCGAAATATTGGGATACCATCTGAGTGCAACGTTTCTCTCAGCGGATGAAAAAAAGAAAATGGCGCAAGGATGTATTCACGTATCACCAGAACTCTGAATGCTAGCATACAGAGAATAACATGCCTTGCAAACTGGCATCTGCCTCCGGGATTCCATATCTCTTCACCTCGACGTTCCAGCTTAATTCGTCTTCATTCCACGCCTAAGCGTGCAAATCCGAATTTTGATAACAGGACCTCCAGTATCTTCAGAATCTCGTTTGACCAATATTGAAAATAAATCAAGACTTCAAGGCCTCACCAATGACCATGCTCAGACCACGGCTAATCGGGACAAAGATGGATATCACTAGTCATTCTGCAAATATAAATCATGAACTGATCATAAAGGCGAGCAGGCTCAGAGCTGAATCTGAGTTGAATTCTTTCGCAACCTGCTGAGAGATAATTTTCCGTCTAGCCGTATGATTTCAGCCCAAAAAACAGAAAAGATTGGAACGTCGTTCACCATGTCTACACCAACTAGTCCGCCAACATTTGATGCATCCGTTCTCGCCAACTATCCAGATTTCCTTCACAGCAGCGAATTCCAATCAACGTATGTCAGCTTGGAAGACCTCAGGAAGGTCGACGCTGGGGTAACGGAGGATCTCAAAACTTCCTTCGACCTCACCAAAAAAACGATCCGTGAATGGCTACTCAATCATTGTCTCCGATGCTACTACTTTTCTCTCGCAATGCTCCATAGCGGATTCCCATCCTCTACACCCTCTGCGACCCAGATTACGCGTCAGGAACTCGTGAAAAGGGTTTATTTGACGTCGTTGTTGCACAATCTTGGGTTCAGCCAGCACGAGGACTTTACTGCCCACCCCGCTCATAACATGTCGTTCGAGCTTAGTGGTGCTATCGTAGCGTTCGAACACCTCCGTGCTACCTATACCGGGTCCCCACACCAACAACAGCGAACAGATCTCGGACATCACCCAAAGCATGATATCATGCTTTACGGTCTTCCGTTTGAAGTAGGCATGTCCTCTCCGGTGGGTGTCCTGATACAGATATCCGCTATGTTCGACATCCTCGACTACAGCGCATACGACGGAGTAGCGAGGAGTTTGTTACACAGGGATAGTTTCCGCGCAAAGATCTTGTGAAGGAGCTTGTAGCTGGGTTACCGCAGATGTTGAAGTTTCAGCCGATATGCTTGCTTGCTCGTATGATGAGTCGATTTCGGCTTGCTTTTGGTGTTCGCGTACTAAAAGCCTGCATCTTACAGCCGGCCACAGCGGAACGACTTTTGAAGGTGGTTCAATCGACAGTTGATTATGAATAGCTGGGGGGATCAATGTCAGCAGAACGGGAAGAGTTAGAGACGTACATGCCGTTCATACATTGAGCCTGTATCTCAACCTCTATCGAAGCAAGTATTAACAGCCATCGAGCAAGTGAAAAGACTCCGTTGTGTGAAACGTACCAAAAGAGTTAACCGGACCAGGTTATATTACTGGTGCACGATAGAGTACAAGATTGCGAGTAAGAGTAGATGTTTAGCCCCAGGCAGCTGTCGTGCTGCAAGATGCGAGTTTTCAGAGATGATAAGCAGGAAGCCGTCAGGACGTACCTATAATTTACAATGAGATGATTGTCCGTCTGAAATGACTGAAAACATAGTCAGTGTTGAAGTTGCGGTTACCCTGGGTTTTGAACAGACTTTGAACAGATTTGCGACAGTATCGTCTGGTGCCGGTGAGAACGCTAGATTGATATACGTGTGCTTCAAAACTTGTGAGCTGGCTTATGTCTGTTTGAACGTTGAGCAAGCTCACCAATGGTTCCGTGCCCTTATATCCCAATTCTTCCGAAGAAATAGAATCACAACTTGAAACCTATTTGAAGACGTGATTTTGAAGAGATTCTGCTTCATAATTGGAGCTTTTCCGACTGCTTTGAAACGAACGATTACTGAGAAGAGTCAATAGGGAGTCAGAGGAAAGACTGGAAGAGGGCTCACCTTTGTCTGCATCTTTCTTCTCTGCAGCGTCGGTCATGTTTCGGACGAGGTCAAAGCTGTAATAATGAGCCGCGGGCGGCAATTTCTCGTTCTATCATCTCTAGATTCAATCTAGATCTGTAGACAATCACGAAAATCGCTGAAGCAACGCCCAAAGATGTTGACCTCTCTGTAGAAGCAGCGCACAAAGCTTTCGAGACCTATTGCGATCTCAACATGGGAGGCGCTGATCGTTCTAAATTGCTGCTGAAACTCGCACAGCTCATGGAAGAAACCCGGGATGAGCTTGCTGCCATAGAAGCTTTGGACAGTAGTACGTCGAACATTTCAATTTGAGGTATTCAAATTGCCAACACTTAGTTCTACAGGCAAGGCCTTCAGTTGGGCCAAGGGCGCTGACACAATGCTTACCGTGACCGATACAATTCGGTACTGATTGATTCTATTTATTGGGCAGACAAGATTCACGGCCAAGTTCAAGAGGCTGGTACCATGGAGTGCTTTTGACTAATATCGTAATGTTAGCGGTTTCTTTGAGACGGACGAGCCTGAGATGATACAAGGCTAGCAAGGGTACAACAGTCAAATTTCTTTGTGTTATAAGATCGACTAGTGGAAGGATGAGATCTGAAGAATTGAAGATTGGACCGAAAGCAAGATTGGAGTTCAAAGCGATCGTAAAGAGCCTGTTCTTAGGAATGTTGTATGATAGGAAAAGAACAAGGGGATATGAAAGACAACGCACCAGAAAGTTGACCGTGCCTCGCAATGATAAGGTTGTACTTTTATCAATTCTCGGATACGCTACAAAATGATTGTGATGAATGGGCTCGTATGCTTCGGTCTTGAGCGTCGACAGAAGTATATGGAGCAAATCCAGGATCTCTAAGCGATGTATCCTACAATGAGAGTTTGAGAACGAACACACACAATTAGATTTATTCTGAAAGGACCTAGTTTTGTGTAAAAGGGCGTAAAAGCATGTCCGAACTTCTGAATCTCTGAGTCTCAGGAAGGCCAGTCTGCACCATCTAGCCAGGATCGGGGCCATGTGTCCCTAGGCTCGCAGGAGAATATGGCGAAGGAATATTTCTACATTCCAAAGAATCGTTTGACTCTCTCGCGCGCCCCGTGCTTTCTGGCCTACGTGTCGAGATCAGAAAAGCAATCAACATAGAGAGCTGAAATTTTACCTTGACGACTTTGAACGGCGCGGCCGATATCGACTCATCGCTGGCAGGCTTCTGACTCGCTTTGAGTGATGCCATTGAGATTGACTGGCTGGGAGTAAGAAGATTCGAGACATCGGCCAATCTCCTCCGCTGATAGTATGCGTTCCATTAGACAAACATTTGAGATGCAACAGCGTAGCAATCGGACTAACCTTGGCTGGATGTTCCAAAGCGTCCTGAGTCGCCTTCTTCCGACGCTGTGTTTCATTCTATGAGAAACGATAACGACAACAAAACAGTAATATTTACCTTGGTTGGCGTCACCGGAAGTTCGCCAATCTTTCGAAAGAAGATGCCTTGTGGAGCCTAGCAGATATCTGATTGAGACGAGAGCAGCAACAAAATCCAAGATTTACTTACCGCTGTCGACGAAGCCTTTACCGGGCGCGAAGCAAGCCTTTGGCTACGACGCTATGGAGGCTCTGGTTCAGAGAACAGTTCGGCAAACTCGAATACAGTAACATACCACAACAAGCGCTGCACCGTCAGTCTGGCTTGGGGTCTCTCTACGAAAGGCGGGGATGCGAAACCCCTCCGTGCGCCTTATGGCCTAAAACTTCGATTAAGACCGATGATCAAACTGAAAAGTAATGAGACGTCAGTCAGAAATCCATCAAGATTCAGCGAGCTTGCACGGGCTGGTATGGTGGCCCAAAGTGTGAAAAAATAAATTGTTACGCGCTCATCAATTATTATACGCGCTACTTATAACTCACGCGCGCGCATATAATTGTGTCAAGTCTCCGCGCTCAACAAAGCCAATGATTTTAATTTCCGAAAAAGGAAGGTATGAGGTAAGCCCTAGCCGGTATGCCGGTAGTATGCCTTTTCCCCTGCAGAAAGACCCAGTTCTGCCAAAATGCCTTTCAGGAATGTATGCCTCGTCCCTTACAAGGGACTCGACTGTAACGGCTGTCGAATCAGAACGGGTCAGAGCCAAATCGGGCTCTGGCAGCAATCTGGCAGAGCCCAATAAGGTAATCTGAGTAATAGTGCTTACGATTATGTTTCACATGACTATGTAGAGCCGTTTACTGCCGAACTTCGTTGATGACCGGTATCCCCGCTCCGGCTCCTCCGAGAATCTGGTGAGGATTCAGTTAGATACATCCCTGTTTCCAAAGCGGCATCTTCTATGTAAATAATATGGCTGCAGGGTAGATTCAGGTAGACTCCATACTTGTACTACAGTAACAATACTTTAAACAATTATACTGTATACAGCAATGATGGGTGTCACCGTGTCATCAGCAAAACCTGTATTTTTGCTGGAGAAAACCAATACATTTGGAGCGTCTCTGGAGCAAGGGTACCAATTCCAGAGAGCTCCAGAGCTCTCTGGAGACCTTAAGCAAAAATACAGGTTTTGCTGATGGTGCCCTTTGCAGCTTTGCCAGTGGCCACTGGGACATAGAGAGTGAGTGTTCAATAGAGTCTGAGGGGTAAGAGAGGGCCTTGTCTATAGTATCCATTTATGCTTCAGTTGAAGGTCTCCTAAATGAAACTCAAAACAGGATGTACCTCCTCACAGTTGTCAGTAAGTACCTTACATCTGAAAAGGCATTTTTGTCCTAGTAGATCAGAAGTCAGCCTTGTGAAGAGCAAGCTTGAGGGTAGTAAGCTTACCTATAGTGTATATCATCAGTATAATAGAATTGGTGGGGTTACTTGGGCAACAGAACTTCGGGAGCTATCTCACTAGTTGCCTATATCTCTGTCAATTTAAGTAGCGTGCGTGATTAGTGTCACGCGCGCGTGAGTTGTAAGTAGCGCGTATGATAATTGATGAGCGCGCGACAATTTATTTTTTCACACTTTGGGCCACCATAGGCTGGTGTGTATGGTATGAATTGCTCACGTTGCCTCATCTTCCTGTAGCCACTTTTTTGAATGACGGCTATGGCGGACCAAAGGGTGAAAAAATAATTCACCGCACGCGCATTAAAATCACCGCACGCACATTAAAATCACCGCACGCGCATTACAATTATCGCGCACAATTGAATGTCACCGCGCTCAATTCATAGTTTTGTCAACCACACCCACACGCTCATTACATTTATTGTGCGCATATTAAAATTACTGCGCGCGCATTACAATCATCATGCGCGCACGCTATTTATTGTTCATCGCGCGCACACATATAAGTCTTTCATCAAATGAATTTGCAAAATAACTAATATGGGGACCTTACAAGGTCCCCAGCTTATATGATATTCCGAGCAATATATAATATATCCCTATGGGATAATAAATACTGAGTTGGTTGAGGATTAGGGTAAGCTGTGGTAATGGTCATGGCAGCGAGTGCCGTGGACCTTGTATCAATTGGGATTCGGCCAAAGCATTTGTAAAGAGAGTGTAGACGTAGTCGGTTATGCCACTAGGGCTCAAGATTCAAGGAAAGGGCAGTAGAGTCAGATTTGGGTGAAATGGAAGTGGGAATTGAAAGAGATAAGTGGAAAGGATGACCACGGTCTTCAAGAATTCGGGAGATTATAGGCAGCAGCTTCAGGAATGAATCGTGAAGAATGCGAGTCGACTAGTCGACGTGTTGACGTGGCAGTATTGGAAAGAAAAGATATGGGCGCTTGTTGCAAACCGGCACGTTGCTGCCGTCGGACTTCCGGCCCATTAGCCGTTAGTCCAATTCAAGTCCAATTGGACATACACATTGGTACAAGAAAACTTTCACATAGAAATTGCATAGAAAGCCAAACCTTTAGGTTTGGTAATAAGGCTCCAATACACATAGAAGTTGTAGTACTACTGGAATGATTTCTGGCTCTGTACTGAGTCTGACTGGGACAAAAGGTCTCTGTATCATTAAGCCAATCTGTTGCTAACTATACATAGGATTGAGCCAGGATGCAAATGTGTATGGAGCTCACTGGCAAGGTGTGCCAAATGTGTGTAATATTAGAGTAATAAGTATATAAGTAGTCAAAGTACACATCAGCAAAACCTGGGTGTGCTGCACAGAACTGGACAGTTCTGTGCAGCACTCATAGCAGCCATAGCAGCCATAGCAAGGTACCCATCTGTCCAGAACTATGGATTGCTATGGACTGCTATGGGTTGCTATGGAATGCACCGATTTCGAGGCATTTGATCGTCTATTCAATACAAATATATTAATCTTTTGAATTGCTTCGTTGCACTTTGCGAGACCAAAAATGGATGAAAATAATCATAAAATCATATTTTATTGCTGTACTAGTCATAGTAGGAAGAGCGAAACTAGTAGAACTACTAATATAACTACATATCTGTAATAACACTAGTATACTATATCATAGGTGGTGTCGAGACATTGCTTGAATACAACTACATACCATAGTCTGAACCAAAGTGGCTCAGGATTGACTTGGGGGGAAAGAAACAGAGCTCGTCGAAGTCCCAGTTACGATGATGTATTATATAGTGTTGGCGGGAGAAACTGACAGCTGTCAAGCAGCGACACTGATGCCGAAATGGGTTGACAGCTTTGTGATCCTGTAGAAACTCATAGCAAGCCATAGGAACCCATAGCAGTTCATAGTTCTGTGCAGGACTATGGCTGCTATGACCCGCTATGGCTTGCTATGGCTCCTATGACCATCTCCCAGGTTTTGCTGATGCAGATTGGGGTTGTAACTTGTAAGTATCATACTATGAAGTAATGAAATTGTAAGTACCACTAATCAGCAAAACCTGTATTTTGCATTTTAATTCCAACAGTAACACTTAAAATTCCCAGCACTCTCAGAGTCTCAGAGCTCCCAGTGCTGCCAAAAATATAAAATTGTATGACATCCCCTTTTTTTTCCAAATAAGATAACTTTGAGGCCTCTGGGAGCTTCTGAGAGCTCTGACCAGCACTGACCAGTGCATCTCTATAGGTTCTGGAGTAAGTACTGGGGCACTGGAGGCACTGTACAGTGCTTGCAAGGACACTGCATCATACATGTTTCACTGATGCTAATGTTAGACTCTATAAGTTTGAACAGGAGATACCCTGTAGCCATGTGTTTATGGTCACAGTGGTGCAATCATATGAGAAATGTTTCTTCCTAACCAGTCCAAATACTATCATGCCTGGGGTGTTGATATTTTTTTTTTTGTAAATTGCTTTGGAAATGCCTTTAAACTTGTGCTGTTCTTACCGGCTTTGGTACATACATAGCATAGCATCTTAGGAAGACATCCATCTATTTTTTACTACCAAATTACACTATCTTCAAGAGGGATTGAGTTTCCGCCTCGCACCAGGGGAGTCGATAAAAATTGTCACATCAAATGTCACGATTTGCCACTGAAATTCATGCATCCGCACGAATAGTCACACTCCTTCCTTTCGAGCCTCTTAACTCTTAAATGCTGCCTTGGAAAGTCTTGGAGAAATTTTCCAACAGACAGTTGAAGTTGTCTTAGGCAAGCGTGAATTTTTCCGTGTGTTCAATATTAGCCTGGTAATGATACAAACTGAATTGTAAGAAATTCGTGAATTTGGCACTGAAGACAACTTTCGGAACGAGAACTCGACCGTTTTCAATGCAAAAAAAACTGAAAATATATACCTCAGGTATACATACTTCAATTCCGATACATACTTATAGCAATATGCGGAGAGAAGTGCCTCCAAAATGCATTTATCAACTCCCCTGGCTTTTTCACACGATAGTATGGACCAACGGCTAATGGACCGGAAGTCCAACGGCAGCAACGTGCCGGTTTGCAACAAGCGCCCATATCTTTTCTTTCCAATACTGCCACGTCGACACGTCAACTAGTCGACTCGCATTCATCCCCAAAGCCGCTGCCTATAATCTTCCAAATTTTTGAAGACCGTGGTCATCCTTTCCATTTATCTCGGTAACGCAGCACCAGCGTAATTCCCACTTCCCTTTCACCCAAATCCGACTCTACTGCCCTTTCCTTGAATCTGATTCCTAGTGGCATAACCGACTACGTCTACACTCTCTTTACAAATGCTTTGGCCGAATCCCAATTGATACAAGGTCCACGGCACTTGCTGCCATGACCGTTACCACAGCTTACCCTAATCCTCAACCAACTCAGTATTTATTATCCCATAGGGATATATTATTTATTGCTCGGAATATCATATAAGCTGGGGACCTTGTAAGGTCCCCATATTAGTTATTTTGCAAATTCATTTGATGGAAGACTTATATGCGCGCGCGCGATGAACAATAAATAGCATGCGCGCATGATGATTGTAATGCGCGCGCAGTAATTTTAATATGCGCACAATAAATGTAATGAGCGTGTGGGTGTGGTTGACAAAACTATGAATTGAGCGCGGTGACATTCAATTGTGCGCGATAATTGTAATGCGCGTGCGGTGATTTTAATGTGCGTGCGGTGATTTTAATGCGCGTGCGGTGAATTATTTTTTCACCCTTTGGTCCGCCATAGACGGCGAAAGGTTAGCGCCGAGCTAATTGTTGCAAGCATTGATACAATGTTAAATTTTGACCCCACACCATATCTTTTGGACTGGAGTAATATTACGCCGCCCACTCGATACAACTATCTCGTAGCTGGCTTTCTAGACTTTCTCTCACTATTTCCGTCTTCCCGCACAAAGTAGGTCATTGCTTGGGTGTACCCATTCCGAAAACAATTGCTGTCTTGTTGACACGGTCCATTTCAGAGATTCCCACTTTCTTCTGTGCAAGAATAGATGTGATACTTTTCGATAGCTAACAAAACACAGGGCGTCACTTCCAGGATTTGAATGGGCTTCAATCCCTGAAAGTGTTTGCGAACTAGAGCACCGACAAGGCAGTACGAAGTGTGACGATCATAGGCTTTCCATCCTGCTTATAAAACCAATCACTCTCGATGGTCAGGTCGGTGCCAAGACCTTTTGGCTGGACGCGCAAGGAGCTTCATTTAGCGTGCGCCAGCACTCAACAGCTGTCTATCGAAAGCGATTCACGTCGGGGTTCAGTCGAGCAAAACCGATCAAGAAAAAAAGCCAAAAAAATGTTAGTATCTGTTCAAACTATCCTATTATGAGACAACTTACTTGTTTCATGATGATGCTATGCTGTTTCCCAGTCGGCACCTGAAAGGCCTGACAGATGTGTTCAACGACTGGAGGGGTCAGGGTGATAGGTCGTTTTGTTCATTGCGCTTCATTGGAATTTAGACCCCCAATCGTTCCGAAGCACAACGACGAGTCTATCACCCCACGGCTACTCGCAGGCAGGATAAGTGCCTGGAGCCGGCGCAGTTCCCATGACGGGCTGGCTTGTCTGTATGTGCACCGTGTAATAGTTATAGGTCCCCCTTTAGTATGGAGCTCAGAGTTTTAATTGTAGACAGTCTACGGGCGAATCTCGTCGTTCGCGAAGCTCCTATGATTCTGAAGGTCGATCGCAGCCCATATGATCGATTAGCGTTTTACTTTTAGCGCTAAAGTACTGAGCGCTTGAGTGCCAAGCTGTTAGCGCTTGGGTTGGGCAGTGGGACTGGAAACTAGGGGAGAGGAGATCATTCTTTACGTGGCATTAGCTTATCTCGTTCTGATGTCCAGCAACCTGATTCATGGGCGAAATGTTGGGATACCATCTGAGTGCAAGGTTTCTCTCAGCGGATGAAAAAAAGAAAATGGGCGCAAGGATGTATTCACGTATCACCAGAACTCTGAATGCTAGCATACATAGAAGAGCATGCCTTGCAGACTGGCATCTGCCTTCGGGATTCCATATCTCTTCACCTCGACGTTCCAGCTTAATTCGTCTTCACTCCACGCCTAAGCGTGCAAATCCGAATTTTGATAACAGGACCTCCAGTATCTACCTGTTTGGTTAAGTTCAGAATCTCGTTTGGCCAATATTGAAAATAAATCAAGACTTCAAGGCCTCACCAATGACCATGCTCAGACCAAGGCTAATCGGGACAAAGATGGATATCACTAGTCATTCTGCAAATGTAAATAATGAACTGATCATAAAGGCGAGCAGGCTCAGAGCTGAATCTGAGTTGAATTCGTTCGTAACCTGCTGAGAGATACTTTTCCGTCTAGCCGTATGATTTCAGCCCATAAAACAGAAAAGATTGGAACGTCATTCACCATGTCTACACCAATCAGTCCTTGAACAATTGATGCATTCGTTCCCGCCAACTTCCAGATCTCCTTCACAGCAGCGAATTCCATTCAACGTATGTCAGCTTGGAAGACCTCCTGAAGGTCGACACTGAGGTAACGGAGGATCTCAAAACCTCCCTCGACCTTACCAAAAAATGGTCCTCGAATGGCTACTCATTTTCTCTCGCCATGCTTCATAGCAGATTCCCATCATCTACACCCTCGGTGCCCCAGATTACGCGTCAGGACCTCGTGAAAAGGGTTTATTTGACGTCGTTGCTGCACAATTTTGAGTTCAGCCAGCACGAGGACTTTACCACCCACCCCGCTCATCATATGTCGTTCGAGCTTAGTGGTGCTATCGTAGCGTTCGAGCACCTCCGTGCTACCTATACCGGGTCCCCACACCAACACCATCAACAACAACTAGACAGCGAACAGATCTCGGACATCACCCAAAGCATCATGCTTCACGGTCTTCCGTTTGAAGCAGGCATGTCCTCTCCGGTTGGTGTCCTGATACAGATATCCGCCATGTTCGACACCTCGGCTACAGCACATACGATGGAGTAGCGAAGAGTGTTACACAGGGAGACGGTAAAGGAGATCGAGGAAGCGTTTCCGCGCAAAGTTTTCGTGAAGGAGCTTGTAGCTGGGTTACCGCAGATGTTGAAGTTTCAGCCGACATGCTTGCTTTTGATAATATTCGCGTACTAAAAGCTTGCATCTGGCAGCTGGCCACTGCGGAACGGCTTTTGAAGGTAGTTCAATGAACAGCTGATTCTGAATAGCTGGGAGGATCAATGTCAGCAAGAACCGGAAGATAGAGACGACGTACATGCCATCGAGCCTGTATCTCAACCTCTATCGAAGCAAGTATTGACAGCTATCGAGCAAGTGAAAAGACTCCGTTGTGTGAAACGGACCAAAAGACCAGGTTATATTACTGGTGCACGATAGAGTACAAGATTGCGAGTAAGAGTATCAGATACAAGATGTTTAGCCCCAGGCAGCTGTCGTGCTGCAAGATGCGAGTTTTCAGAGATGATAAGCAGGAAGCCGTCAGGACGTACCTATAATTTACAATGAGATGATTGTCCGTCTGAAATGACTGAAAACATAGTCAGTGTTGAAGCTGCGGTTACCCTGGGGTTTGAACAGACTTTGAACAGATTTGCGGCAGTATCGTCTGGTGCCGGTGAGAACGCTAGATTGATATACGTGTGCTTGAAAAACTTATGAGCTGGCTTATGTCTGTTTGAACGTTGAGCAAATTCACCAATGGTTCCGTGCCCTTATATCCCAATTCTTTCCGAAGAAATTGAATCAAAGCTTGAAACCTATTTGAAGACGTGATTTTGAAGAAATTCTGCTTCATAATTGGAGCTTTTCCGACTGCTTTGAAACGAACGATTACTGAAAAGGGTCAATAGAGAGTCAGAAGGAAGACTGGAACAAGGCTCACCTTTGTCTGCATCTTTCTTCTTGTAAGTTTGAAGGGATTTCAAAGCCTCCTCATGTGTTTCCGATATCTCTGGTGAAGGTAGCAACGATCTGCGAGAGGTCAATAATGATGCCGGAGCGAGAGTGCCGGCGGCAATTATTTTTGTTCTGCTCATCGCGGTCGGACACGCTTAGCCACGCTCAGAAAACCGCGTTTATCAGCTAGAAATAAATGCCCTACGCCTCAGGTTGTCCAGAAATCAGCTTGTAAACTAGGTTTATAACCAAATGTACGCGACTCAAGTCTCAGAGATCCACTGGAGACTCGAGAACAAAAACTTGGCAATACTTTTCACTAGCGCATGAAATGGAAACTCTCAGGGATTGGGAAATATGTGTACACGAAAGTGAATAAGGCCAAGGAAGAGTACAAAGTGCGAAAGAATGCGTGAGTCAAGACTGTCCAGAATCGTCACTCGCGCAAGTGCTGGGCGACTCGCCATGCCAGCTCCTCAACAGGCTCGGTAGCGGTAGTAGGCGCAGCATAGGCCTCCATCTTCTCATACAAACCGTCTATTCCATCCGAAAAGTCAAAAAGCTTCTCTTCCAGGACGAATGCACTTTTTTCTCCCTCAACTTGAACCTCACGCCAAAGTTTCACTGGGTGGCCAGCGACTCTCCTCGTCAGTATACCCCAGCTACATTGCAGTAGAATAGACTCTGTTAACCATTTCACTAGCATTTTGCTGTTCTGTTCACAATCTCATCCCCGCAATGAATGCGTCCACAGCAAATGCCATCGACCAGTAGCGTGAAGAAGATGGGAAACAGAAGAGCCTGAATCGGAAGTCAGTACCTGGAACTCTTCTGTCTAGGAAATAACAGCCGGAATGAATTTTTAAAGGCTGGCAAGTAAGTACAGAAACATCTCAAGAGAGCAGTTAACTATGATCAAGAGGGATTAATCATTATTAGAGGTAGTAAATAGAGGGAGACTACAAACGAACACTATCAATTACAAGCACGCTCAAAGTCTGCTCGGCTGGTTACCACTCCACGCGATACCGGAACAGCGATGAAAATATCAAGAGTATAAGGGATACTAGAACAGTGAGTGGAACAAATTGCAAGAGGTAAATATTGAGTTGAGGGGAACAATTTTGGATTTACTCACCAACCATGAAAGAAATCAAAGCCAGCGCACTTGCTTCTTATTCACTGTTCTCCTGAAGGCTGTAAGCTTTCCCTGTTGGAGTTGGAGGTCCAGGAGCAGGGCGCTGCATGGAGCTCCGGCTCAGATATGGACTACGACCGACATCCTGGCTTCTGGATGGAGCGGGACGATAGGTCTCATCTTTTGAGTCCTGTGGTGGGGAGTAGAGGTCACTATGTAGCTCCGTGCGATGGTCATCTAAAGCCTGGCTGACATATCTGAGATATACTTGGCGCAGTTTTTCTAGACCCTCGCCATGTTTCTGAGCAAATAGCATCATCTTAGTCTCATTCCTGCTTAGAGAACGATTAAGGACATACCGCTCAGTAGCTATATTGGTAAGTATCAGGCAAATCAAACCATGATGGCTGCATGATAACAAAAACGATTTGTAGTCAAGACAAACCGTATCACTTGTAAGAAGGCAGGATTGTACTCCTCAGCAGATTCTTCGAGCACAAGCGGCTCATTGAAGTATATGAGTACAGGAAGGAGCTCGTCTGGGATACTGATATCCATGGTGGTTCTTATGTCGGAGTCATGGATCTCAGTCCTTTGCCTTTTACGAGGCGGAGTGGATGGTCCCTGGATATTCTGTTGCCTCTTTCTTTTCAGAGCTGCGGCAATACTTTCCTGTTCTTTCTCGGCAGCCTCCACCATCCTCTTGATATGGTCATTTGCCTTGACTTCACGATCTCTATCTATGATCAACATCGACCAAGACGAACAAAAACACATGGCATTGGGTGTGATCTTTGAAAGTCGCAAAGGCATGGGCAGCCTGATTTCGGAGCTGCGGTATACTTTGTTGGAAGATTACCGCCACGACTGAGGCTGCTGCTTCAGAGGTCAACCAATCCAAAGCTGTTTTAGCTTCAAACCAGAAAGCTGGCCACATGATACATTGATAGATTTTATCGGGTCCCAGACACAACCTGCAATCTGGGATTTGAGCGCTATCGTCTTCATCGGAAGAAAAGAGACATTGAGAATGAGACTGTAGTTGGAGACGACTGTCTTCTGTGGGCTTAGCGATAGCACATATATCGTTGACGATTCCGTCGATCAACGGGTAGAGTCGTGATTCGATGGAGGGTTGGGATTGAGCCCGACTCATGGCTGTGGCTCGAGCAATGACCACCACCTGGTTTGGAGGTTACCCTCGGAAATGTACAGAATAGGTCTTGGCACATACCGACGGGTCATTGTATAAAGTATTCATCGTGTGTATGGAGGCTGCCATCTCGTTATCCTGGAGCTGAATTAAAAATGAAAGGCGCTTATATGATCATAATAAACCTTCATCCAAACCACCATGACATCCGACATCTATGCACCGTGCCCTCCTCTCAAATTGGTTAGTCTCATTTCTGAATGATTCCCTATTCTCGACTTTTCGCAGTGCTTCCAACCTTCAGACTTCAAAGGATGTCCTACAGGACAGACCCTTCCCGCAGAGTTTCAGGTCGACGTTACGCGTTTGCGAGATCCCACATACTGCAAGCCTCGACAAATCTTTTATGGATTCGGATTAAATATCCAGGACTTTATTGATTACCACCAGAAGTATCAGCTACCTTCCCCACTTCCAACGGAGACTCGATCAGGACGTTGGACGCGCATGATGGATCAGGTTTTGGAAGACCTTTGCAACGCTTGTGACTTTGATCTTAGACTTGTGCTGCCTGTTTCTGTGGAATATTGTTGCATGCTTTCCCTTTATGATTCACACACAATCGTGGCCAAAAAACTGGAGGACAACGAAGAGCAGGAAGTTATTCAGATTATAAGGGAAAGATTGGTGAGAGTCTTGACCAGTCAAAATGCACGGTGGTTCTATAGTTATATTGAAAAGTAGATATAAATGAGTTTCCGTTCCTTTGGACCACACCATTGCTCAAGTACATTGTTCAGACACCTCTTAGTTTCTCGTATCTCCATTATCTTTTCTCTATACATGTCCACGTCGCGCCGAACAAGAACGAAGCTGTCATATTAACAATCTGTTTACTGTGGTATTGTATCCGGATGGTTTCCAAGAATATTCCCTGTTGGCGCGTTCTTTTATCTCCCGTTCAGGATCTTCTAGACCTTGTAGCTGACTCCGTTGAGTCAAGGAGCCCTGTGTTTGGCGGACAGTTTCAGCCTTTCAGGTCTTACGTCTTTGTCTGTTAGTTTCTTCCTGAGCGACCGTTCATTCTCTTCCGTTTCCTTGATTGTTAGTATTCTGTTCAAGACATCAGCTGTAGCTCTATCTCCAGCTTCCAGTGGGTTCTGTGTCTAACTGGAATGCGGCGTGATGGTCCCGGAGCATGTCAGCCATTTGGTGAGCTCATTTCGTACCTTTTGATTCGTTCTCTTTCTCCCTCATTGATACTTCCCTGTTGGGGTATTTCCAGTCTTACCAGGACCTTCTTTGTCTTGCTCGCGCACGAAACGGAAACTCTCAGGGATTGGGAAATATGTGTACACGAAAGTGAATAAGTCCAAGGAAGAGTAAACGAAACAAATGCGAAAGAATACGTGAGCCAAGACTGTCCAGAGTCGTCGCTCGCGCGACTCGCCATGATAGAATAAAAGCACCCGGCTTGCACCCGGCAATCACCTCTCACCTCTGTCAGTGTCACCTGTGCATCAGCAACACCCTCACGGTCGCAGCGAGACGACGCTAGAATATTACACCATCTCGTTTGCTACCTCTCTTGTCGACGAAGCCTACTGTGAAATTTGAAGGTTTGACCCACTTGATACATCATACAAAAGTATTGACATTTATATTGCAGACTCGACATGTTGCGGTACCTAAACGGCATGGTGTCTGGTATTGTAAGGTGGTTTATTCCGGGACCTCCCGAAGATGCAGCATCTATAGAACTAGATGAAGCTATTAGAGGTGGAAATGTTGCAGCTATATCCAATGCTATCACATCTTATCGACAGGCAGTGAAACTGCAACCTGAAGGAGATGATCATCGGACAGCCTACCTTGAAGGCCTCGGCATAGCGCTTCGGAGTCGATTTGAGCTCCAGGGAGATATAGCAGATCTGAACGAAGCAGTCGATGCAGTTCACGAGGTGTTGCAAATCCATCCTAAGCGCGTATCGCTTTCAATCCTTCTCGCAGACACCCTCCGCTTGCGTTTTGAAAAATCCGGTTTTCATCAAGATCTGCATAGAGCCATCGACGTATTATGCAGCGCACTAGCCAAGTGCGCTCCTCAGTCTGTGGAATGTTTTTCAATTCTCAGCGATCTCTATCTATGCAACAGTCTTCTTGTTCGCCTGTCCACAGAACATCTCCAGGCTGCCTGCCCTATTCCCAACCTCACTGAATTCAGATCACCCAACTGCGAATCTTCAGATTACCCCATTGCATTGAGCAATATGGCACAGGCACATATGTACCATTTCTACAGCTCAGGTGTCCAGGATGACTTGGAAAGAGCTGCCGAGTTATACCACAAAGCCCTACAAGTCAATACCAGCGGAGC
Source organism: Gymnopus androsaceus JB14 (assembly GCA_009733575.1). NCBI lineage: Eukaryota > Fungi > Basidiomycota > Agaricomycetes > Agaricales > Omphalotaceae > Gymnopus > Gymnopus androsaceus. The sequence goes on along the minus strand of ML769773.1, from coordinate 40,516 downwards.
ATCGCGTGCCCAGTGCCTCTTGGGTCTCGCAAATGTACTGTTTGTCCAGTATGAGCATGATGGGGAGGTCAAGAAGCTTCAGACAGTCATAGAATCCTGTGTTGAGGCTTTCGAATACGTCCGCGAGGGAAGTCTGAGCATTCAGTGCCAGATCAAACTTGCCAGTGCGTACCAGGCTCGGTTTTATCGCGATGGAGATGCCGCTGACCTCCAGAAATCCTTTGATTATCTTAATAATGCCCTCTTGCATTGTCCGCCTGGTCATATTCATCGTCCCTCAATTCTTCGTTCTGTCTGCTGGGGCGAGCTTCATCGCTCCAACACACATACCATTGATGACTCAGAGAAGTTAATCCACTCTGCTAAAGAAGTTCTGGCGCTTCACCCCATTCACCACACTGACCGCCGAAGCTGTCTAGTTCTCTTAGCAGGTGTTTTATACACACACTTCCAACGGGTCAGGGAGGTTGAGTATCTCAATCAGCGCCTGACATTACTTGCTGAAGCCTTGAACCTATGCTCTGATACACACCCTGATTATGGTAGAGCTTGTATTGGTCTGGCAGATGCATTTCTAGAACGATATGAATGGGCAGATGACCGTGATGACATGGACCTAGACAGGGCTATACACCATGGTCATCTTGCTACAAATACAAGAAATGCACCTCCTTGGCGATATCAACCAAAAGCTCTATTATTTCGTTATTTACGAACCACAAAGCAAGAAGATGACAGGCAAGCTGCTAAGGATGTGTTAGTGCAAGTATGCGAGTCCCCTTACTACAGCTATCTTAGCCGGATCCGAATTGCAATGCAGTGGTCAAGTTTGGCCCAAAGTCAAGGATCTCGTTTTGGAGACCTTGCTATTGTAGGATACGAGATCGCCATCGAATTGCGCAGTCGACTAGCTTCGTTTTCTCTTCAAAATGCCCAAACTCGTATTGACAATCTAGCTGAAACTGGGGACCGTTTTGCAACACGCGTCGCAGCCCTGGCATTGAGGACATCAGGAGCTGCTCGAGCTATAGAGCTTTTAGAACAGTCAAGGGCAGTGTTCTGGACTCAGGCGTTGCAATTAAGAAGCACTTTCGATGGACTGCCAGACCCCCTGAAAAGGGAGCTACAGGATACTGCCCAGAAGCTTGACGCGACACCTAATGATCACTTTCTGACAGAAAGACAGGTAACGGAACGAAAGAAGGCATCGGCTAGATTCGAGGCACTACTTCAACAGGCCAGAAGTCTTCCGGAATTTCATGATTTGTTGCTTCCCAAGTCATATAACCAACTCTCAGAGGCATCAGCAAGCGGTCCAGTGATTATCCTGTTCAGAGACAATGTTGCGTTATCCAACTGCAATGTTATTGTCATTAGGTCCCCAAGGACTTGTCCTGAACATTTCGTATTGTCAAAAATCTCGACGTACGAGTTGAATAAGGACTTGCAAAACTTCACGACACGTCAAGCGCGAGAATCGCGATCAATGACTGGAGATGGCGACGATGGATTATTTGGTGACGACTCGGACTCTGCACGATTAAAGCTGTTGAAAAACAGACAAAAGACTTTTGAGACGCAATATGAGAAGTTTCTGGCTACCCTCTGGGTGCAAATTGTGAAGCCCATTATGGATCATCTGGGGTTTAAGGTGAGAAATCCAGCTGCTATCAATAACGAAATTTTATGAGCATTTTACAAGCATTTTATTAGCGTTTGTCAGGGCGTAACCGCCCTAGGATCCATTGGTGCCCAACCGGAGACTACGCCTTTCTCCCTCTTCATGCTGCAGGGCTGCGCTTTGTGGGATCTGACAGTGAATGCATGATGAACTATGCGGTGTCGTCATATACACCCACTGTAGCGGCTCTTCTGAGGGCTCAAGAGCTCTCGAGACATATATCTGAGTCTGTTGACATCAAGGTGTTGGCAGTTGCGCAACCAACTACTCCAGGGCACAGTGCCTTGCCAAAAACAGAAGAGGAGATGCATGCACTTGAGACAATCCTTCCAAGTGATTGTCTCATAAGGCTGCATTCCCGGGGCAGTGGTCACTCCGATTCCAAGTTTGCGGATACGAACAGTAATGTTACAGTCTCTCAGGTTGTGGAACAACTTCCTCGAACCTCTATGTTGCACCTTGCCTGCCATGGACACCAAGACCATGCCTGTCCGTTGGACAGTGGTTTTGTGTTAGAAGATGGACTTCTAACAGTCCGCAAACTTTTTGAAACGCAGGTTCCACATGCACACCTCGCTTTTCTTAGCGCGTGTTCAACAGCAACGGGTGATCAGAACCTACCTGATGAACCAATCCACCTGGGTACTACAATGCTATTTGCCGGGTTTCCCAATGTTATTGCTACCCTCTGGTAAGTCTTGACTATTGACTCATTTGTAAGATTTCCGGTACTTAACAATGCCTTGCGCTTAGGTCTATGAGTGACAGTCAGGGGCCTGAAGTCGCCAGAGATGTCCACACCTCTCTTTACCACTATTCCTCACATACATGGCGCCTTAGTGGTGATAACATTGCTTATGTCCTAGATGAAGCGGTCAGAAAGCTGATTGAAAGAGGTGTAAAGCCAAGTCGATGGGCAACATACATTCACATAGGATCGTAATAGTCATTAACTATCATTGAGTACGAGCTCTGGAGTCTAAGCTGGCGATCTACCACGCGCCATGAAGCATAAATGGTGGGATTTAACGCTGTGAATATGTTAAATGGGAAAGAATAGGACAATAATTTATTGGTGGTAGTAGCATAAGAGAAGACGTTACACATTGGGTTTCAAAGATTACTGAAAGGGGAATTCGTTCGGGGCAATATATCACAGTAATTGTATCGCTCTGGTACGAATGCAGTTGGAACTGGTAAATCCTTTGAGCAACGATGATTTTTGGCCAAAAGATTAGTATAACCTACCCTCCGGACTCCGCAGACAGCTTTACAGTTCTGATATACAAATGAAGTCTGATTACGACATTCAGACGAGTTGCGGGATGGGGACATTGGCCTAGGAACGACGTTCCAAACTAGCGTGCTTGAAATGTCGTGTACTTATCGAGACACGTATTCACAATCTCCGAGTCAGTCAGTTATGAGTCGAGTCGATGCTGCATGCATAATGCAAGAGAAAGAACAGGACACGAAAAACCTCGAAAACGGGCGCGGAATACGGGTAAATAAACCACCTTGCAAGGAGGGACCTCCATCCTTCTTTTTGAGCATCATCCCTTCCTTGAGTCTTCACCAAAGTGCAGCCTGGATTCTGACGCGAATTCCTCATACAAACCAACCGTGCATCAGTGAGGCTGAACAAGGCAGCAAGAGTACCCAAACGGAATTTGGCGTAACTGAGGGAATCAGAATGCTCCTTCGCGGGGATTGAGTATCAGCTCAATTCGAGATGGAAGATGTCGTGGATGCTTGGCGAACGACAGAGAGAAAACCCGTATGATGCCGGACCGCCGGTAGGCACTTCCTTTTTTCTCTCGTACCGCACCGTTGACGAACTGCGTCAACGGTCAGAAATTAACAGTCTTCCTATTGTTCCCTCACTCTCGCGTCGTTTCTGCGTTGGAATTGCATTTCAAAACCAATTTGTCTTTTGTTCGAGCTTCGAATTCTCTCAGAATCTGCGTGTTCAGCTGCTTATCATTGTCGCCAATTTCTGCCCACGTCTATCAACTTCAACATGTATAGTCTGGGAAGCATTTTACCGGAAATGGCTCGAAAACGGCAGAAGTCTTCTGAATTCTATTGCTTATCTTGACTCGCCGATAAGAGTTTGTTTGGAGTTGCCCGCTCTTCGACCCTTCTCTTTGTAACCGAACAGCAGGTTATAACGAAGACCTACGAAAACGGCCCCGAAGTGAATCTCTGACCATCTCTCATTACAGAAATGTCTACTTCAGGTCAAGTTTTACCTCAAGGAGCAGGGTATGGAGTCGGTAAGAATCGCCATCCAAAAGTATATAGCAGATGCTGACATTCAACTCTAGTCGTAGGTTGGAACCTTTGCCTGATTCTTTCCGAGTCTCCATCTCACGAGTATGGTTTACAGGGATAGGATTGTTTTTCAGCGCTTTCATGCTGCTCCTCACAATGATCCAAGCTCGGTATACTGCTTTTTCACCGAAAAATTCGGAGGAGTTTAGTAGTGCATCAAGAAGTGTGAAGCCTGGACTGATCGCTTCGGGTATCGTATCTGCGGTTCGTCAATTGTGTACACATATCAATGATTCTTCATCTAAAGCCTTTCCTTTTCAGTGGACTTGGGCAGCGACTTTAGTGAGTGCCTCGCCTTGATTAAGAAGCTCGCGTTGAATAAGATAATTCAGCTTCAAAGTAGCGCTGTTGCGTATAAATATGGTCAGGAAATCCTTCTTCAACATGTCTTTCCGCTCATTGCTTTCATCGTGCAGGAATCAGCGGTCCTTGGTGGTATGGTCCTAATCTTTCTTATCTAAACGCGCAAATACACACTGCGATTAATGCGTAGGTACGGCTCCGGTGCTACTATTCAGATTCTTCTATTCGCGATGGTGAGCATTGTATTCACCTACCTCCGAACTTTCGACCTCATATGAATCTCCGGACTAGCTCGCTGCGAAACTCAAACTGAATGCGCCATATGCTCATACGTGGCTCGAGATTGTCGGTGTCAGATGGGGAAAAACTGCACACATGATCTTCATGTTCTTCGGGTTAGTTATTTTGACAGAAAAACGATATATCTAGTGAAGACTGACGTCCGTTGAAATCGTAGGCTTGCTACTAATATTATAGTTAGCTCGATGTTAATCCTTGGAGGAAGTGCTACTGTAACCGACCTTACTGGGATGAGTACCCTTGCTGTGAGCAAGCACTGTAATCAATGGAGATCAATCAAGATTGATTGTCTGTAACAGGCATGTTTTCTCATTCCTCTGGGTGTGGTAATCTATGTGATTGTTGGTGGAATGCGGTCGACTTTATTGTGCGACTAGTGAGTACCCTCTTAGCTCTTTGAGTCGTCGGAGTTGTGTCTGATTTTGTTGTACAGTACTCACACCACGGTTCTATTCGCTATCATTCTCGTTCGTATCTCATCGCTTGGGTCCCAAATCTAATCTCATACCTCTTTAGACATTCGTCTTCTCAGTCTACGCTACAAGCCCTAAGATCGGTAGTATAACAGGTATAAATGAATACGATTCGTGCAGGAGCAATCACGTACTGACTGTTGTTTCTCATTTCTTTTGTAGAGATGCATAGATTACTCACAGAGGCAGCGATCACAACGCCTGTCTCTGGAAACGCGCATGGATCATATGTAGGTGTTATCTCGTTCATTTTACATTGTACTGAAAGCTTTCTGCATGCGATAGGTCACTATGCGATCCAAGAATGGTCTCATATTCGGCGTGATAAACATTATCGGAAACTTTGCTACTGTCTTCCAGGATCAAGCCTACTGGCAGCGAGCGATAGCAAGTCGACCTGGGACGACCGTCAAGGCTTACCTTCTCGGTGGTTTGGCATGGTGAGTTGAATCTACATACGCACGAGTACCATGACAGTCGTATTCACGACTCTATCAGGTTCGCTATTCCATTCACATTCGCCACCACCCTCGGATTGTCAGCGGTCGCACTCAAAATATCTCTCTCCGCGGACGATGTATCTGCGGGTATGGATTAATCTCCAGTTTCCACATCGAGGGCTGACGTTGGAAAACGTATTACCATTAGGTCTTCCTGCCCCTGCAGCAGCAAGCGCTCTCATGGTGATTAAAAAACTGTTTTCTCCGATAGACAGACAGACACTAACATACAGTATACTTACCGTAGGGCAAAGCCGGAGCCGCGGCGATCCTGGTGCTACTGTTCCTGGCTGTCACTTCAGCTACTTCAGCGGAGCTGATTGCAGTGAGCAGCTTGTTGACGTATGATGTCTACAAGGTACACCAGCAAGCGGAATCAAGTGGTCGAGCGCTGACATTTTTTTTGTTGATTCGCTCAGAAATATATCAATCCCAATGCTACCGAAAGCCAACTTTTAAAAGTGGGGCATTACATGGCAAGTGCTAATTCATGTGCTCGTTCCTAGCGTAACATGCTTACCATCGCAGGTTGGCGTATATGGCCTCGTCATGGCTCTGGCGGGTCTGATATTCTACTTCATTGGCGTCTCGATGGGGTGGTTATACGTAAGTTTTCCTTCAACAACATCCACTTCTTTTCAATACGCCGTTGATTATTGGTTTCATCACTACTTTTCTCCTTAATATTTCTCTGTCACTCACGGACGGCTCCGCTGACTCGGCTCTTCTCTTGCACAGACTTTCATGGGTGTAATCCTAGGATCTGGCGTCGTTCCTATTGCGCTTTGCATTACTTGGAGCAAGGCCAACAAGTGGGGGTGTATCACTGGTTCGGTCGTTGGCTTCGCGGCGGGACTTATTGCATGGTTGGTTACGACGAGTACGCTCTATGGAGGCGTCATTAATGTCACTGTACGTCTGTTCCTTCAAATTCGTTCGGCTGTGCTCATCCTCCTCCTTGTCGGTTTCCAGACTACAGGAGGTGAGTATTATTTATGTCGACTGTCGGATTGGCGGCGTTTTGACTGGGTACTTGCTCTCCTCGGACTGATGTTGGATGTTGCTTTACAGAAAATTTCCCTATGCTTGCTGGTAACTTGGCGTCGATTGGTATGGGTGGGATAATTGCGACAGTTTCATCGTTGATTGTGAGTGAAAATCTATCTCGATCTTGGGGCCTAGACTCATCTCATGTACATAGTGGCCTGACGACTTTAATTTCGACAAGACTCGAGCTATCAACAACCCAGCTTTCAATCGAGCCACAACGAACTCGGACTCGGAGATGAATCACCGCGATAAAACCGAGGCTGAAGCTGTGGATGTGGAGAAGAGGGAAGAAGAAATTAAAGGAAGGGAGGAGGCGGCGTCACCGTCTGTCAGCGATTCGATGCTTGCGGCGACAGAGCAGGAAGAGTTGGACCCTGTTAAGCTAAAGGCAGCTTTCAGGTTCGCGGCTTGGTCTTCTCTCGGTCTGGTACGTAGCAGGTCTAGAGCTCATGCGCGCGGTTATGCTGATGTTAATTGCTACAGCTTGTGGTCCTTATTATCTTAATCCCTTTGCCGCTCTTCTTTGCGGAAACCTATATATGGCGTTGCAGGATTGTCGGCTTGGGTCATCATTGGGATTATTTGGACGTTCACGTCTGCTTTCTCGGTGGTTCTTTATCCTTTGTGGGAGAGCAGAGAGGCATTGGGTCAGATAGGAAGAGGTATCATAAAGGTGAGTGAGGAGCCTGCAGCTAATGTTCGCGTTCTGAGAATTCATGCATTTCTTAGGATATATTTGCGAACGGAAGTGGGAAATATGTACCACCGAGTACTTCGTCTGCCTAGCAGTACTACTGGTGTGGCGACAGAATGTCTAAATGTATAATGATGAATTTTGTACGTTTCGTATCTTGGCGCTGTGGCCTGGATGAGCTTAATGAGTGGCAAGTACTGTAGGTACGTCGGAGGTACATCGGAGTCCTCGGATCCAGATGCCGGTCAAAGCGATAGTATCGTTTTTGATGCCATATTTGTATCGTCTGAACGGAAAGAATAAAGAATTTCGAGACGAGGGCTCTATGCTTTCTTGTGGATAGGACTGTGGCTGGTTGGATGAAGATACGGCCGCGGTACATCCGGACAACAGAATTTTATTTTTTGACAACTTTTGACGATGACCTGACTGATCAGCGACATTTGGACAGCTTGGCGAATTCGAAGCAAGCAAATTCCCAATTTTGGGTTCTTGAAATAGGCAAACACTGAACTATAAAGGGAATCATTCGCTAATCAAGGGCCGATAGCATTTCGTACCGATCGTACTTTTTTCTTCTTCTGCAGCGTACCACCATCATCGCTTCTTCTGTTCCATGACTTTTGCGGTGCTCAGGGCTCTGCATGCTCTCATCGGCGATGCTCTCGAAGATATTGAGAGAATATATGCCGATTCAGAACAAAATTCGAGGACTTCAACGCCTGGGACGCCTGGACCTACTCACTTGCCAACTAATAAACCCTCTAATCCGGTTCAAGGACACGCATATGCTTCGCCTCCGCCGTCACCATTGGAATCTCAGAGCTCAGCGTTTCCTCAGGATCGCTCGACAACGCCAAATTCGGTACCCAATATTCTCGATTTTCCTGCTCTCGACAACCCAGTCGATCCCAATTCTCCTTCCGAATCACTCACTTCACATCCAGTGGTAATATCTGCGGTCAATAGGATAGTAGCTGCGGCAGGACAGATGAGCGCAACGGTGCAAATACCGTTCTTAACTTTGTGCGATGCTGGAATGGGGGTACGTGCCTTTTCTCTCGCGATATTAGCTTCATAGCAAGGCAATAACGCGTTTTGGCTTCTGTATTTCCTCAAACTGATTGTTTTGCATGTTTCTAGTTCCATTTGCCTTCGTGTTTGAGGCTACTCGAAGCAACACATACCGTCGAAATCCTCCGTGAAGCAGGTCCCAATGGCTTACACGTAAAGCTGATCGCCGAGAAGAATGGCGTGGAGAAGAATAAGCTCGGTGCGTTTGGCTTCTTGTTCCTGGTGGCGTGGGCAGGCGTTGCTCTTTGTTCTCCTTCGTTGACTATCAAACTATGTAGCCCATATCCTTCGTCTGCTAGCCACCCACCACATCCTTCGAGAAGTATCCCCAGATGTTTTCGCCAACAATCGACTATCATCCATCCTCGACACTGGTAAACCTTTTGAAGAGCTAAAACAGAGGTAAGTTTTCGCAGTCTTTGTGACATGAGTACGTGCTCATGTGCCTCCCAATAGTCCGGAAACAAAGTATCGCGACACGAACGGTATTTCGGCATTCTTTGGAATGTGGTACGTATCAATATCTTTGTCTGTTAGGCTTGTACTTATGCATATCCTTTTTAGCACCGATGAACTATACAAATCCGCTGGATTCCTCACTGAAGCTTACTTTCTCTCTCCTCAAAGACATAAGAACGGACGAGAACCTACTCGAGCACCGTTCAATCACGCGTTTGGATGCGAAGGTGTTGGTTTCTTTGGCTGGCTCGAGGGTGAAGGTATCGAAGGAAAACACGTCAATGGACCTAGCAGAGAACAAGGTTTAATCCCCGGAGTAGTTACGCCCATTTCTCACAAACGCGGAAACTCAAGCATCGGAAAGAAAGCCGACATGTATAAGGGTAGTAACAAAATCTCCGATCCTCTCGTAAATCCAAATCGATTCAGGCTGGAGAGGTTTGGGAAAGCAATGACTGGTACGGAATCTTGGGAGGTTCCGGGTGCTGTTTTGAACGGTACGGTTTACTCTTTCAGCTCTCATACGTCGAGCTTATGTTTGTGTAGGCTTTGACTGGCAATCTTTACCGAAAGGTAGCATCGTCGTAGATGTTGGTGGAGGGATTGGATCTACCAGCATGCTCCTCGCACACGCCTATTCGCGTTCGGATGGCTCACCAGATGAAGAGGTTCCTGGACTAAAGTTCGTCATCCAAGATCGGGAAGTGGTAGTCGAAATGGGCGAAAAGGCATGGAAAGCAAAGTGTCCGGAATTGATTGATTCTGGTATCGCTCGATTCCAAGGTATGTATAGCCTGATAAGTACCACGCTCGATATCTAACACTTATTCAACAGTACACGACTTTTTCACTCCTCAACCCATCAAGAACGCTGCTATATTCCTTTTACGCGTCGTTCTTCACGATTGGCCAGACGCATTCGCGCAGAGGATTCTCCTTCGGTTGCGAGAGGCCGCTGCACCCGATACCAAGCTTCTCATTGCCGACTTTGTCCTTCCACTTGCATGTGCAGATACTTTCGGGTCTTCACAGAATGAAGGCGACACCGGGATCGCAGGAGTCCAGGGAGTAGATACGAAGCTAGCGCCTCCTCCACTTCTTCCGAACCTTGGGAAAGCAAGTGCTAACGGGTATTGGATGGATATGACGGTACGTTCAGCTGCTGAATTGTTTTCATACACCTCAGCTCACATGTGATCGTAGATGCAAGTCATGTTCAACGGCCAGGAACGTACTCTTCGAGAAATCGTTTCTCTCGCTCATTCCGCCGGATGGAAGGTAACAAAGGTCACGAAAGCCCCGGGCTCATTATTTGGGCATATCGTTGCTGAACCCACTGAGATTCCGCTCCAACGACGAGCGAGAGCTGGAAGTGGGTCTGCGTTTTTCGACGTTCCAAATAGCAAAGCCGACTACATGGGTGGAAACAGCCTTGATCCTCACGATGATGCGTTGGATGTGAGGGAGATGGGTCGGGCTAGTTCGAGATGCGGAACGCCGACCTTTGGATCAATGATGGATTTGCCTTCATACGAGGAAGCTCGAGCGAGATTTGGCGGGGGTGGGGTTCTTCGAGGGACTTTGAGACGATCTGGCGCTATACCTGGTGCAATCCGACCGTCACTGAAGCCTCCAGTTCCACCTCCTGCTGGACAAGTAAAGAAGAAGAGACCATCGCCGCTCTCTGTGATCCCACAATCTCCTTCACCTATTCCTCGACATAATGTTTCTTCCCCTCGTCCGTCAATACATAGTACTCAAGTCCAAGTCCCGCAATCTCCAATGAGACGTCGAACGTCTCACGCACATCTCAACCAGATCTATCAGCAACCGAGTTCGCCTTCACCCACACCCACTGCATCGCGTCAACCTCTACTGTCTCCACGCGTCCCGACAAGTTCATTGCCCCTGAGCAGGCGTGCATCGTTGGCGAATCTCTCCAACCATCATTCTTCATCGAAAGAACCTCCACCTCCTCTCCCTACCGCTCTCAATTGTTCATCATCCTCCCCGACCCCACCACAAATGCACCTCCCTCTTTCGCCCGCCTCCCCGATATTCATACGATCTCAGCTTAACCTCCATTCGCCTAGTCTCTCGAGTACGAGTGTTAGTGCTCGATCTCCTGCACCGCCAACAAATTCCAGTCGATCTCCCATACCACCGAGTCTTTCTCGTCGACAATCTTACGCCACGCTGTCACCTAGCGCGATACCGAGGAAACGATCTGACAGTAATGTTAGTAGCGCGTTACCGGCGACGTTGGGTTTGGGTTTTGGTGGGAGAGGGAATACGCTTATGCGGACGTTGGAGTTGAGTGGGAGCGTTGGTGCTGGTGCTGGTGATGTTGGTACTACTGGCGGACGACTTGGACCTCTGGATTTCGGAGACAATTTGCAGTTGGGCTTGAATCGAGAGGATGGTGGGGATTCGGTCGAGGATGGAGATGGTTTGGCGGTGCGTCCAGCAGGTAGCGTGCTGGCTGCTGCTGCGCGCATAGAGAGCTTGAAGAGTGTACCAAGGAGGAAGATGTCGATGATTGGGTTGAATCGTCAAAATTCGGATTAGTGGCTCTTACCCGTTTGTGTTTTATTTTATTTTGCCTTTGCCGTTACAGTACTTGGTCTAATTATTCGCTTTGCACTTTTCTCGTGCGTTCTTTTCTTTTTTCATTCGAACACTGTCAGTTCTCTTCATTCTTCTGAACCTCTGAGACGTTCGGACCTTTCGTTGTATAAATTTCTACTGTATCCTTTTCCTTCCAGGACGAAGTTCTCCACTGGCGTTTCGTTTCGATTTCCTGTACATATATAAGTAGGTTAAATATGTATTTATTCTCGGGAGAGCCGGTGTTATGATAGATGGAGCGCAATCCTGTTCGGAAATCTCTTTGAGGTACTTTGGGTGGGCACATACTATGAGAAGTAGTGTGCATTGAGCATATGGTCTAGATGCACTCAATGACCGGGTGTAACACTAGAGTGACGAATCACAGTAGTATGACACGAGAGAGATGGGGGAGGATGGGGGACTTATTAGGTGCTGAGAGAACCGCTGTAACTGGGGGAGTTATGATTCTGTAGGACCTATCGTACTTACAGTAACGGTCTACCTTATATACCAAATGAGAGCCTATTATCATAAATAGATAGTATATAAATCGAATGAGTAACGAGCGACGCAGTAACGTTGACTATGATAAGATAAGTAATGAAGCGCTAATGATAAGAGTGACAGGTCCGTTACACCGGGCTTCCAGTATTTTGGAATTTGGGCTAGCTGAATGTAAGTGCCGTTCAGACTACTAGACTCTCCCTTTGCTGGCGTTTTATTTTATATTATAGGCCGTTAGATCTTCTGTCACGCATTTGTGCCAAATTAAGCCGTTTGTACAGCACTAAGCAGTCCCTCTAAGAGGCTGACGACGAAACCTCGGAATCGAGTGTGCATTGCCCGTTATATCGTCTGATATATATTGACACCTCCGATGGCTTCAACAGCTTTCTCTGAATAAACCCAATAAGGCTAAATGCGGGACGGTCATGAGCTTTAAAACAGGTCTCAGGTCTGTCATGTAGCGGCCAATTCCAACCCCTACTTTTCCCCCCTTGTTTTGACCGCTACAGTGGACATGTCAATGTTCAAGAAAGCCCATGACTTCTCTATCAAGGATTCAACTTTTAATGTTATCCACGGCGACTTGATTACTTATGTAACTGAATCGAGCTCTAAAAGGCATCGGGAGGAAGAGGAGGAAGAAGATAAAGTCATCAAGAAGCGCCATCGTGATTTGTTGCATATTCTAGATGATGTAAGTGGATTTGTCTATGACCTACGATTCATTGGGACTCAGTTTATGGATAGTTTCATCAATATAAACGTGGTGATATCCTCATATTGGAGTCCATCAGCAGCATGGTAGTGGTGGATGAAGACTTAGGCGATGAAATCGACATTGATTGCACTAAAATAATTTCTCCTGCTGTGAAAGCAAGTACTTGTCAACAGAAAAGGACCTCAATTGATGTTAGCTCTATTAACAAGAAGAAATATCTTACAATCACATATGAAGGAGATAAAGTACAAGAAGTGAGTTTACCTGGTGTGGAATTCGGGCTCTGTGTTGTATTGATCATCCACTTCTCTAGCGTTGGTATAAGGATTTTCAATTATTCTCTCAGACCCGGTATAATCAAGATCTCCTGTTTGCATAGAATTTGAGCTAAAATCCATCTGCATACCCAGATCCGTTCAGACATGGCAGCTTTTTGGTTTTACCTGCTCACAGTATTCTCCATCCTTGATTTTCCATCATCAAGGTGGGTTAAATTCCAGCATAGACCTATGCTCCCTATACAAGCTAAAACTATACAGAACTGGTCCCTTTTATAAAATTTTACAGTGACAGTTCTCCCATATTAAAGGCTTACTTACTTGGTCTATATCGTCAATTTGTAAGCTTTTTGTGCTGCAATCTGAAGATCAATTAACTTATTGAGCTCCTAGGTGCAGCTTGATTTATACAAGCGAACCTTAAGGGCCTTCAGAGAAGAAAGCCAAGTACACAAATACCAAGGTAAGCAATAGCATCTATTATATTGGAAACCACATTCCAAGCCATAATATTCCAAATGGGCCCAGTTGTATGGTTGAATACTCAAGAAGGAACCTTTACATGTGGACCACCCAGTACTGTTGTTCTCCACAATAGTCCTCAGGTTCACCGGCAGGATATTTCTACCATCTTCTCACATTTTTACTTGTTCGATGAAGAATCAGATATACTACCATTCCACCTTTCATTGACTCCCCTCGCCGAAACTTATCGTCAAGATGGTCAAATCATTCAGCAAGTGCAAGAAAGGGCAATGATTGATTTTGATAAGTTTCTATGTAAAACTGTGGACCCCCCCATTTGGATAGTTTTAGATGACAGTAGACAAATTCCTATATACCGATTAGGGTCTGTGTACTACAGTGGAAGCAGTTTGATTGGATGTCTGCCCATAACATCTGGGCTCTCATCAGGACTGGTTCCATGGAAATCACAATGTAATTCAAACCATAACCATGGCACTCAGGCTGTCACGGACAAAGGTTGGACACGGTAAGTAACATTGTCTGGTCAGCTCTATTTGTGATTCAAATGCTTTCCAGAATAAAATATAAATACCAAGATATTCATAAAGGATGTCACAAATATTACAGCTGTGTATGTTTTGATGAAGACTCAAGAACATTGCTCAATTGCAGCTGGATATCCCAGGCAGCCCATGTTTTCTTTCACATGGGCCTCAATATGGAGTCCCATTATCATGGTGTCTGTGAGTAACTACTTACATTAGATTCAACTTGAATAAGATTGAATATTTTTATTCTGCTTATAGGGGTAATAGAACACATTGAATACACCATAATCCTGGAGCCATTTGAACTCAAGAAAAAGCCATTGCCTGCATTTCAAGGTGCCCTGGATGTATTTTTATTTCTTCCTCCTATGATTCTTGAGGAACAAGGAGCATTCTATCCAACTGGAAAACCATTCTGGTCATTTTATTCATCAGGAGAGATTGAATTGACAAAAAGGGTTGCCTCTTTCCTAGGGCTTTCCAATTTTGTAGAGACTCTGCGCCTGAAAACAGGGGTCTCGGGCCCAGGTCAAAGCAATTTTTTGATGGTGCAAGCTATGCAGGATTATCAAATACTCAAAAAGTATAACCCTCAAACTAATCAGTACGCTAAAGATCAAGGATATCCAATCTTTGATCCTTGTAATGGAATGAGTCCTTTGACAGATGATGGTTTGTTTTTTAGTACATGTACTTTCTTCAGGTTCTAACTCATAGATTATGATGCTCATTTCCAGAAATACCCGGTTCTGAGTCCTCTGATCTATTCCCTGAATCTTCTGAGGAGTTTCCCATTGAGCTTAAAGGAGATCCTAATTCAGAAATATCTCATCCAGTGCAGTCACATGCTGAATGCAGTACTTCAATGGTCTGCCACACAACAGACTGCATTGAAGCCAGAGAATATGAACTATACCAGGTAAAATATTACAGCATTTCACAATTATGGAAGGTCATCCCTCCGGTTGAAGCTGGCATTGTCAAGAGTTCTGGACAGCCTCTTCCTCACTCAAAATGTCATCTCATTTCCCATATGACAGAATCTGATATCAAGAAATGTTTGATCTATGGATTTCTGCCAGTGCATCACCAAAGGGGTCTAAGTAGATGGGATTGGAACAGTTTCATGAGACAAGTGGATGAGGATGGTGAGAGGCAGAAACAGAGATCAAGATCTGAGAAGGTCCCGTAATCAAACCCTATCTTTGCCACCATCTTGGAAAAGTGCTCATCAGGATACAGTGGAATATTCTGTTGCACATGCCAATATTTCGATGCTGCCACCTAGTACCATCCATAGCACTCATAGGAGTCATAGCACCCTATGGTAGCATTATCCTATCTCCCCATAGAGCTTGGTAGCAGCATTCCCAGGGAGCACTGGGAAGAACAGTAGGAGGAGTGGAGACTTGAGAGGATAGAAGGGGGTGCATGACATCAGAATTCACCAAAGATTTTGACTGTTGATTGATCCGTTGTGATTGCAATTAGATACTTCATTAGCTTCAACTTTTTGTACACCATTCTACTAGTCCAGTTTGAATCAAAATCATTTCAACTTCCACCTTATAAAATGTATATAAGTTCAACTTCTGCAAAGCCCAAGGAGCATTGGCTCAGATGAATGTGTTGGAATATCAAAGGTAAATCTATCTTATTGAACTATACATGGAACACTTTCTCATAGTCTCCACCTGTTTGTATCACCATCCCATGCACTCCACTGCTATCATCTCGCAGACTCCACTCAGTCTCTCACCATATCCACTTACTCTCTTGTAGTACCCACTTTACTGTATGGACAGTACAGTATCTAACCACTCCTTTGTACATGATCACTCCTTTGTGCAGTGACATTTTCCAAAGCCAGGATGCATCTGGGTAAGTAAAAATGGTGTTCAAATTTAAGATATGTGATGTATCAAGTTCCGACACACTCAAATATGTACATATTCATGTATGCCCTCTCAGGGTAGATAGTTCGGTATAATTTTTATAGGAAGACAAAAAAGAAAATCAGATATCATGCAATCAATAATTTTTTTTCATGGTATAATTTTGCTGCTAGTAGATGCGGATGAGCTTTACAATCATGTAGATATCCATATGTTGGTACTTGACACCAACATTTGAGGAGAAATTCAAATTTTATAGTTTTGATGAGAATAAGGAAAGTGTTCATTGAGTGTCATATGTGATATTACGGAGGCCCTGGGGCCAGGATAGGTGTCATTCAGATATATGCACTTTAAAAACATTATTTTAGGCACAGAGCGCATCTCAAAAGATGCCAGAATCGCATGCAGAATGGGGTGTACAAAGGAATGATTTTGACCATTTTTGCATATCCAAGAACAATCCTGCCACAGCACATCAATTTCTCCACCAAATTGAATGTAATTTTGGGGTTTACCCCTTCTGATACCCAGCTTTCAAATGGGAAACTTGTTAGAGTACCAATCTTGGTAGTTTATGTGCAGTGAGCAAGATACAGATTTGGTGTACAAAGGAGTGGTTAAATACTGTAGCCACAAGTATTCATGCAGTAGCCACCTGCCCAATATATCATTGTACTTAGGACTGTATATAAGCTTAGGTACTATACCCTGTAATAACACTGTTGTCCCCCATCAATCTGTGTGGACTTACTGCTGCTACTTCCTATTTAGGAATATAACTCTAATAGAATATACATTTATTATTTCTACAACAATAGTAGCCCCTGGAACAAGTACTGTACTATTTCATTCAATTCAACTCACCTTGTGACCTGTGACTAGTGAGTCAAAATTGTCAATTCAACTAATTTCCTTATTGGTAAATATTTGTAAGCTTTTTTCGGTGCTAAAGCCGGTCAAAGCTGTATGTTTTGGGCAAATTTTGCACTGTAACCAGTGACCAGTGAAAAAATTTCGACTTTTTGAGGGCCTGTGACATGTGACTGTCGAATTGAATGAAATGTTACAGTATTGAATAATCATAAATTTAATTTGGGAACAATTTTCCCTTGATAGCAATATATTTCCCCTCTGAACTAAGCTGAAGAAACTCTAAATGTTGGTTGCAAGGAGGAATGGTTGCCAATAGAGAGAAGTATTACAGTGTTTACCCCAAAGTCATCATTCAATCAATAGAAGTTGAAATTTGAGCTGAAGCCAAAATATTTGGCAAAAAATTTTAACTGACAACATAGTAGGGGTGGCTATAATCCTTCCTATATACTTATACTCAAAATTAAGACGGGCACTAAGAGTTGAAAGTCCGCTAAATTTACATAATCATTGGTCAGCTCTTCAAGCGCCAAGGCTAGCAGAGCATGCAGCATCAACGGTTCAGGTGGTATAAGATCCACACAGTGGGCGGGGGCCTGTGGGGAGCCCCAGTGCTCCACAGCCTAATGCAGCATATTTTTAAGATTTAATGCTTTTTTTGATACCCAATGCAGCTGTCCACACAAAAAAAAAAAGCAGCTGGAAATGTAAAAATCAACAATTTTCACACAAGTTCAGAGGCCCATATGATGCATGATGAATGTAGATTTTAGTTCAGTTCAGAGGTGCCCATGATGCATGACTGAATACTCAATTGAAATGGTACAGTATTCTGAAGGTCTCCTTAATCAAAACATACCTGCTTTTCTCATGAAGTGTATTAGAATTTAGCTGGAGGAGGAATGAACAAGCTCCACAACATGTCTCAAATCCACAGCACTCCTGTAGACTGGCACTGATGCCGTTAACCTCCGAGCCACCCCGACTAGCAACCGAGGGTGAACTATTCTATGGAGGGTTGTCAGTGATTGCTGGAAATGGAGGTTGATCTTTGATAACGAAAATTTCCGTTATCATCGATCTTCTCTTACATATATGTACCAAATTTGCGGGTCGGCATATGACAAGAATATCATCCCATAAATCCTGTTCAACTTACCATTTGCCTGGCAATTTACTGATGAGAATCATGAGATGATGTTGTCATCAATGCTATCGCAATTGAACAATTCTACGGATGCTTTCTCTGAATGGCAACAAGTTTGTTCAACGGCGGTGGTTGAACTGCTATTCAAAAGCAATGCCTCCCGATCAATTTCCCAGCACCCAATGAGGCTAAATTAGGGACAGTCATTAGCTTTATAACGGGTCGTACAGCATCACTTGCCAATTCCACCCCCCCCTTGTCCGAATTGTCTATAGACTATGGCAATGTTCAAGGAAGCCCATGACTTTTCTATCAGGGATTCAACTTTTAATATCATCCATGGCAACTTGATTACTTATGAAAATGAGTCTAGCCATAAAAGGTGTCGGGAGGAGAAGGAGGAGGAGGAAGTTATCTTGAAGAGGCGGTACCATGACTTATTGCACATTCTGGATGATGTGAGTAAATTCATCTATGACCTTATCACTAATCGTGACTTCGTTCGTTTTCCATTGTAATTTGTGGATAGTTTCATCGATATAAACGTGGTGATATCTTTGTTATAGAGTCTATCAGCAGCTTTGTGGTGACCAGCGATATCATGATGGATTCAAGGTCAACAATTTCATCTGATGATGAAACGGATGATTGCACTGGAACCATTTCACCAGTTGTGAAAACAAGTATAAATCAACAGCAGAAGACCTCAATCGATGTTAGCTCTATTAACAAGAGGAAATATTTAACAATCACATATACAGGGCATCAAGTTCAAGAAGTGAGTTGACCTAAGTCATATATTCCTGGAATTTGTATAGCTTCATTGATTATCCACTTATCTAGCGTTGGTCCAGAGATTTCCAATTATTCTCTCAGGCCAGGTCCATTAAATGATTTGTTATCTGGATTTTACCTAAAATTGATATACCTACACAGATCCCTTCACAGCTGGCAGTTGTTTGGTTTTACTGATTCGGTGGATTCTCCATCCTTGATCTTCCATTATCAAGGTAAATTGAATTCCAGCACAATCTATGCTCAGTGTACAAGCTTAAATCATACCACAGAATTGCTCCCTCTTGAAAAATTCTACAATGATAGTTCTCCAATATTGAAGGCTTACTTATTTGGTCTATATTGTCATTTTGTAAGCTTTTTCCACCACAATTTACAAAATCCAACTTGAGAGACAACCAATCACTCATTGAGTTGTTAGGTGCAGCTTGACTTATGCAAAACCTTCAGGGCTCTCAGAGAAGAAAACCCGACAACACAAGTACACCAAGGTGAGTAATTATGATATTTAGTATACTGTGGTAATTAATTGGATTTAACATCTATAACTTCAAAAATCTCCAGCTATATGGGTGGACATTCAGAGAGGAGCTTTAATATATGGACCAGCAAGTACTTGGTATCATTGGAGGATTGATAATTTCTTCTCTGATATTGAGTTATTCATCAAACATCTTCACAGACCCTTCCACCTTCCTCTTATACCCCTCCCTCACACTTACCGTCAAGATACTCAGATCATCCAACAAATGACGCTGATTGACTTTGATAAATTTCTGTGTCAAACTGTGGATCTCCCAATTAGCATACCATTAGGCGACAGTACACAAAGTCCTGTATACCAACTAGGGTCTGTGTATTAT
The DNA here is from genome assembly GCA_009733575.1 of Gymnopus androsaceus JB14. NCBI lineage: Eukaryota > Fungi > Basidiomycota > Agaricomycetes > Agaricales > Omphalotaceae > Gymnopus > Gymnopus androsaceus. Next base: position 20,943 of record ML769773.1, on the reverse strand, counting down.
AACAGAAACAGTCTTCTGGGGTGTTTGCCTATAACATCCGGATTCTCACCGGGACCAGTTCCATGGAAATCACTCAAGCGGTATTCAAACGGTATTGAGATTGCCACGGACAAAGGTTGGAATCGGTAAGCAACTTGAAGTATACATATTTTGATCAGCATTAGTGATTTAATAATTTCTTGCAAGAACAAAGTATAAATTACAAGATATTTATGGAAAACATCATGAGTATTACAGCTATGCATGTTTTGATGACAGTTCAGGAGCATTACTCAATTGCAGCTGGATATCCCAGGCAGCCTATGTTCTCTCTCAGTGGGGCCTTAATATGGATCCATCCCATTATCGTAATGTCTGTAAGTGACTCTTATAGTGTATTCAACTCAAATCATTATAAATGAGATTGATTGTGAATTGTGTTTGCTTCTATAGGGGTAATACAACGCATTGAATACCGCTTGAGGCTGGACCCATTTGAACTTGGGAGAAAGCCATTCATGCCTGCATTCCTAGCTGCCCTGGATGTATTCTTGTTTCTCCCCCTTATGATTCTTGATGAGCGAGGTGCATTCTATGCATCTGAAAAACCTTTCTGGTCGTTTGATCCATCAGGAGAGACTAAAGTATCAGAAAGGTCTGCCTCATTCATAGGGCTTTCCAAGTTTTCAGAGACTCTACATCTCAGAACAGGAGTCTCTGGCCCAGGTCGAAGCAATTATGTGGCGGTAGAGGCTATACGGGATTATCAAATACTCAAAGGGTATGATCTATATACCAATCAGTATGCCAAGGACCAAGGATATCCACTCTTCCGTCCCTGCAATGGAAAGGGTCCTTTGACAGACAAGAGTTAGTAGTTTAATTCTTCATGTCCTGACTTGTAATACTTATTTCCAAAAAATGCTAGATTCTGAGTCTGCTGGTTCATCCTCAGAATCTTCCAAGGATCCCACTGAACTTGGAGGAGATTCTGGCTCAATAATGTCTCATCCAGTGCAAGATCCAGTGTGTGTCACACAACTGACTGCATTGGAACCACAGAATATGAACTCTCCAAAATGGACTATTACAATTTACAATGTTTCTCAATTATGGAAGCTCAGTCCTCCAGTTGAAGCTGGCACTGCCAAGAGTTTTGGGCAGAGTCTTTCTCACTCAAAATGTCCTTGGAAACAGTGAAATGTTATGCATTGCGCATTGTGTAAAGCCTCACTTTTCAAGCAGTAGACTGTACTTAGTTTGCAAATAGGATCCTTTCGCCGATGCACATGCGGGCTTGGGCCATCGTGCTGCATGGCAGCAATGAGTGTGCAAAAGTAACCATAGTTAGATGAGGTGTTGGAAAAAGAGAGCCTCGAAGGTTTCCTTTCTTCATCATCATTGAGTGTTCGAAGGCCCAGCTACTCTACACGAGACTTGACAGTGTTCTGACCAGTGAGAGGGTGGCTGTAGAGGGTATGCCAAAAACAAAAAAAAAATCGAACACCAGCAACTTCATACTCAATCGAAGCACATCTTGTCCGATGACCAATACGAACCTGATGGGCTCATGAGAAGATTATTGACTTCGACAGTTTGAGCCTCAGTGACCAAGTTCTCAATATCACCAAGCATGGGGAGGTTCTGGAGTGAGCAGCACACAAGTCAGCAACAATGCTTCTTAGGAGAGTGATACAGACACATTCGCTGATACCGAGAACAGCTGGAATGGGTTAGTCTCCCATAGGCAGACTCGAATACAAATGACGATCCTTATGGATGTATCTATATACACACATCCGCAAGGATCGTCAGTGTATGACGAGACGCTTAGAGGAGACTAGGAATGGGTGTCCGTACGAATATAATCATTGACGGATGAGACTGGGTCGCGCTGGCTTCGGGAGTGGATTGCGATGGCTAAAACAACCAATAATCAGATAAATCCAGCCTTCGTACCCATTCCAGTATCATTGTGCAAATGAATCTCAATGTCGCAGCGTTCTAATGAGGTGACAAATATTAAAGCCCAAAGGCGCCTAATCATCTGACGCGCGCGCCACGCGTCAGATCATCTTTCTCTCTCTTCCATCATGAGCTCGGTCAGATACACCCTCTCTCCCAGAGGATACCTTAAAATCTTCTTCCACGCGGCCAAACATCCACATTTACCGGTGAATGGAGTGCTTTTGGGACGGAAACTTGACTCGATTTCGGTTGGGAATGGGACGGTGGAGATTACCGATGCGATTCCGCTTCTGCATCATTGGACGAGTCTAAGCCCTATGATGGAGATTGGGCTAGATTTGGTACGTTTCCTTACTATCCGACATCGTACAAGTCTTTTGACTTGGCATATTAAGGTCACTCGACATGCTTCGGAACAGGGATTGGAGGTTGTAGGGTATTATCAAGCTTGTGACCGACTAGATGATAGTGCGCTGGCACCAGTAGGCGAACGAGTTGCTGGAAAGATTAGAGAGGCGTTTGGGGATGCTGTCGCATTTGTGGTGCGCGCCCTTCGCTATCAATGGACTTTTAAACGCGACCGAAGATTAATGTATTACGTGTAGATCGATGGGGAGAAAATAGGTTCGGAGGAGCATGTTGCGCTGATTGTACGTCCTTCGATTATTCGTCACTGGATACCCGTATTGATTATCTTTCTCCTCTGTGAAATCGCTATCGCAACCGAACCCAATCCAACGAAATCAAACTAAACAACCACAACAGCCTTACCTTCCTCAATCGTCCTCCTCTTTATCTTCATGGCGGCCCTATACTTCGACACCATCACCATTCAGCTCAGGATCTATATTTACGCTAACGACTGCCTCCGGCTCTGCTTCGCTTCCGGCACTCGCAAAAACCTTGGTAAAAGACCACAAAACCCATCAGGCATTTTGCGATTTCGACGACCATTTGGAGGACGTTAGCCTTGGTGAGTGATTGAGCTCATTCTTTCGTTCGTTGCTTTTGTCGGTCGCATATCGAATGTCAAGGAGCGGAAAAGTAGACTGGCTGGCGGAAGTTGTCGAGTCAAAAGTTTTGCGTTGATTGTTTGTGGAGATGAGAGGGTCATGCGTTTACGCTGGCGTCTTTGTCTGTCGAGCGTGCTATGGGCATGGTATGTGGATTGAGACTATCTGGGAGATGCTCGTTGGCTCTGGCTGCGGCCGGCGTCAGTTTCACGTTTTCTTGCTTTACGATTCCACGCTTCTCTTCGTCCTTGCATCTCTCTTTCTCATGCTAATGCTCCCTCTTTCCTTCCTCCCGCTTCCCCAATCCCATTTTCTCCCTTATTCCTCATATTTGCTTCGCATTCTGACCAATACTCCACCATTCTTTACCGCACGCCCTCCACATTTTCTCCTCCCTCATCTCCTCGCTCTCGCTTCCCTTCCTGCTGCCACCGCTTCCTCTCATCTCTCCCTCCCATATTCCTCTCCCCCCACACCAATACGTATACAGATTGGCTCCGTAACACCGCAGCGCTGGAAGCGATTCCGGCCAATTTGAGGGAAGGATTGCAGTTGTTGAAGGAGTAAAGGAAGGCAGGCCGAAGGAGAAGATAAGGAGTCAAAAGACGGAGAAGAACTGAATTGAGAGGCTCAGGCGGAAAAGAAATCGATGTATCATGTCGGAAAATAATTCATAGAAGCGATAGGGGAGTCGATGTAAGAAGGATAGCGGTTAAGTGAACTACAGACTCTTTCCGAATGCTATGACTTTTGGCGTTGCAATTCTGATGACTGGGATGAAAGTTACAAGATGTGAAAGAGAGATGGGGTGAGTGTTCAGTAATATGCAAATCAATGTTGATGTAGTATTCAATGTGTATGCTTCAGGTATGCTTTACTAAAATTTCTCGTTTTCCGCGATCTCAATCTCAATTTTTTGGCTGCTCGTGTTTCCTAACCCAATCCCGATCTCAGTTTCCTTCCTCAGAGAATAAGTATGGAATAGGAGGAGCCTAAGCCGTAAGTATACAATCGCGAAACGACTGAAGATCTCTACAAGCCGATTCACAGGATGGATCTGGATTCGAACGGACGTTCTCTTCTTTTGCTGCAATGAGTTCTTTTGGGGTACGTACCTCTAGGCTATACACTCATAAGCCATAAGCAACCTTCCTAGTCAAGACAGTCAAGACTCAACGATATACCTCTGTTTCCTCCATCCCATCCCTGAGACTTAGCTCGGGAACAGCGGAACCTTCTCGTAACAGTAAGAGTAAGCTCTGAATCTAGGCATGTAGCGGCCTATGCTGTAGGAAACCGATCTATCCATCCCTATCCCATCGTCGAAGCCTCATAGGAAGCCTAGTTAGCCCGAAAAAGAAAAAAAAAAAAGCACTCGGACTGAATGAATAATCAATAATGACACTCGTGCAGACCTCCTCCGAGTCACTGGGAGAATCATACACTCATTCGATGTCACCTTGAGGTAGCATCCGACTTGTATGTTCCAATGGTACAATTACAAGTGACAAGTGCTCGTAAGCAAAATTTAAAGCAAACTCTTTTCTTGACGGCCACCATCTCGATTCTCAACGAGCGCTTCAAGGTTTTAGTCTAGAACATCTCTTCGGCATTTTATTCGTTTCCTCGACATTCAAGCTGCGCAAGATGCTTCAAATGAGTGGAGGGCTTCAAAGTGGCCTTGAAGCACGTCGCCTACTGATTCTTTTTGCTTCTGTGCTTGTGGCTTTGGCCTCTGTTGGTTTGTTCCTGCAGTGCATTTCCCTGGTTTTTTTGGAACTGATGTTTTCGCTGACGTTGTACTATAGGTTTTTTTTAGGTGAGTGAATGTCTGGTAAAGGGAGAGCATACACTTACAATACATGAATTATTGATAGAATATGCACCTCAGCTAGCTATGTGACTCCATATATCGCATACTCAGCTGAATGTAATCGGCCTTGCAGGAACTGGTCTGATTCGCTTTCTTCTCATCGAAACATTGCATGGATAACGCTTTACTATCCAGTCGGAGTATTGCCTTCTGCGCCTCTCTGAGGAATGCTTGTCGATAAAATTGGATCCAGATCTGACTTGTTCGGCGGTTTTTGCCTCCTATTAGTGGACTACTCTGGTATCCGTGTCATCTACGACACTGGAAGGATACCTGATTTGAACACTTCCGAGTCAATTCGACTGCAACTTTCTTGCTTCTAATAGTGTTCAGTGTCATGACTGGCGTTGGTGGAAAACGAGGTTATTCCGCTGCACTAAATGCCAATGCGAAAAGATTTCCGGATGCTCTAGTAGGTTTATGGTTTTTTTTCCAACAGGAGTCAAGTTGATGCCTTAGGAATCGTGCAATGTGGATCCGGGCTCTCTGCTTTCATCTTTGTGTTTATCGCTCGCAGTGCATTCCCTGGCGAAACATCCTTTTCGCTTTTAACTCTTGCAGTAGGGACATTTGGTTTAGGCAAGTCGGTGTAATCCTTTCTTCCTTCGGCTGTCTTTTGAACAGAGCACACTCAGCTCATTTCTCCGACGCTGGGTTTTCTGACATGCAAGACATATTTCCATTGCATTTGGTAGGAAACTCGATGTACATGAATCCCCTGTAACACCACAGATACTCTTCTTCATTGTTGGGGAGGGGAAGCTAAGGATACAATGCCGTGAAGGTAGATTGTGCTACGTTGACACGTTATACCTTACCATTGCGGGGTGTGCAATCTCAGTTCTTCTGAGTGCTCGGGCAGGCTGGCGAGATCACATTAGGATTAAAGGGGCCTCACTTGATGAGGAAGAGGGGAGAATGAGGGCTTCTCGAGAGTAATCGACTTGTATGAAGTGTTGAAAGAAAGAGTGTCAGTATTTCCCATTGCTTTTGAGTGCACGTATCTACAGTAATCCAAGCCATGCCGAATGTCTTTTTTTGCGACTCGCAATCCTCTCGGGCCTAGTCTCTTCGATAAGTATCATCTCTTCGGAAGCTGGGTGCTCGCAAACTTGAAAAAACAGGTGGTACCTCCCATAAGTATAGGGTCGCGCCTAAAGGCGCCCTTGAGATATTGCTGGCAAAGCGAATATTAAGATAGGAATACAGAAGTATGCAATAATTTGACGCACGTTCTAGCAGGTTTCAGCCTCCCATCCTAGGCCTAAAGCAGTCCCCTCTAAGCATCAACCTCTTAGAGGGATTGGTCACCAAGCTACTCCCATAGTGACACAAGTTTATTGATTTTTTCTGTTAAGTCAACGTTGAGTTCTTTCGGAGAAGATAGAAATTGATCACTATCTGAGTCTCTCATCGGACATTTAGTTTTACACGAAGGAGCCGTCCAAGTTCCAACGAAAGTCCTCGGTACCGAAATACTGCAGTACTTACTTGCACTGAGTCCTGGAGCAGACTCTACGTGACGTCGTACCAGAAGCTCTTTCAATGGTACAGCTAAATATTTGCCCCGGAACCAGCGTTCCTGTCTAGGGACCGTTGTAATAACTTCCTTCCTTCCTTGCGTGAGGATGATGATAGAACGAGAACGCGCTCGGAGTCCTATTTCGGTATCTCCGTCTCAAACTTCTTCTTCGCCTAAAGTCTAATCATCCTTGTAAGTGTTCCTGAGGTAGATTAAACTCCTCCGAGTAACATCCGAATGTTACCAAGATCCATAATTACTAATTAAGATCCCTAATTACAAACCAGCCAATGTAGGACCGTGTATAAAAGCATCCGTGCATCACCCAAAATTCCCATCCATATCTAATCCACCATCATCATGCCCACCGTTCCTCTTGGAAGTAAAGTGCTCGTTACTGGTGCAAATGGCTATATAGCCGCTTGGGTAGTGAAAAAACTCCTCGAAAAAGGGTACTCTGTCCGAGGCACAGTTCGCTCCGAAGATAAAGCCGTGGTTCTCAAGCAAATCTTCGCCGAAGCAGGGTATGGTAAAGAAAAGTTTGAGACGGTTGTAGTAGAGGATATAACCAAGGAGGGTGCATTCGATGAAGCTGTCAAGGGAGTCGATGCGATTGAACATACTGCGTCGCCGTTTCATTTCAAGGCTGATGATCCACAGGGTGCGATTTCGGTTTCATTCGACGCTATACACTGTATTCACCCTTTTTGCATAGAACTAATCAATCCAGCCGTACACGGTACTCTCAGCGTTCTCAAAAGTGCTCTCCGAGCCTCAGGCTCCATCCGCCGAGTCGTCGTAACTTCCTCTACAGCAGCCATCCTTGAGCAACTTCCCGAACCCAAACTCTTCTCCGAGGCCGATTGGAATAATCAAGCAATTGAGGAGGTGGAGAAAAATGGGAGGGAGGCTAATCAGAGTGCAAAGTACAGAGCTAGTAAGACATTGGCTGAGAAAGGTTTGTATCTCCTCTCTGCCCCTTCTCTTATCGATTAACTAAAATACCGATTCGCAGCCGCTTGGGACTTCTACAACTCAAATAAAGCTAATCTTTCCTGGGATCTCGTTACTCTGAACCCTCCATACGTACGTTCCTTTAATCGTACTCAGATCATTCTCTCTAATCTTACCTTCACAGGTATTCGGCCCCGCAATCAACCTCCCACCTTCAGCATCCCCTTCTGCCCTCGGCACCTCCCTCCTCGATTGGTACAACACCGTTGCAACGAGCGACATGGGCGGCAAGTCCCTCGACGCCTTAGCTAACGTAGGAGCTGGTTGGGTAGACGTGCGCGATATTGCATTAGCACATGTGCTGGCGCTGACGAAGGAGGAAGCAGGCGGAGAGAGGCTATTGATTAGCAAGGGAGAGTTTACGTTTCAGGATTTCAGTGAGTGTTTAGCTTGCTTGCTGTTCATTGTCTGAGTCATTAATGCCTTCTCTCATCTAGTCGATGCAGCCAACTCCCTCTCCTCCTCCGATCTCCCGCTAGATAAACTGCCGAAAGGAAATCCCGGCGCAGGCAAAGCTTGCAAACACAAGATCTTGTACGATGCGAGAAAGGCTGAGAGGATACTTGGTCTCGGCGCGGAGGTAAAGTATCGTACTATGGAGCAGACATCGAAGGATAGTTTGGAGGACTTTGCAAGACGGGGGTGGTTCTAGAAACTAGATGAAGAGTGCAGATTATGTAGTATTGTGGATAACATATTAAATAAATTGGGAGAAAGCAAGAGGATGCAAGGAGTTATGTACAGTATACAGGCGCAATGTTACCCTACTATGATGCCTCTCTGAGATTTATTTCGTGAAAAAAGCCGGATAACTGTACTACTTGGCCGATTCATCTTACAGGTTTCTACTGCCTTTCTCCAAAATATTGACAAAAACAACTTACTTATATGGAGCTTAAGCGCCGATATTGGGGGTGCAGTCTCAGTTCTTCTTGATCTTTGGCCATGGTGAGAGAATGCCAGGATTGAAGGAACCCGAAATTGGTCGTAAATCATTTGCAGGGGTCTTCGGTTCAAATCTGAAAGAGCCCCATTTTATAGACGCGGCTTTCTATGATTTCTACTTTTGTTCCGTTGAGTTGAGAACTGTATTTTCTTCAAGAGTACTGATCACTCCCATACATCTTCAAGGAGAGATGGGTATTCATTTTGAAGTCGGAGCCAAGTTTCAACGACAATCTCGGCCTTGAAGCTTGAACTACTGCAGCACTTGCATTTGGTTTTTTGAATAATTGAGTCCCGAACGAGACTCGTGAGGTTATAACAATCGCTACCAATTTCCAGATCTCCAACGAAACGTTGAAGCGATCGTTGGTTGGTTTTTTGTAAGGGATTGGCTTGGTAAGTATAAGATTCGGATGTCATTCGGAGGAGTTTAGTTTACCCAGGAACGCGTTAACTTTGAGACGGAGATACAAATGACATCACCTCGAACTCCGAACACCTCGAACTTCGAAGCCATTATGTATTTCTACGCGTTCCTAGGTAAACCAAACTCCTCCGAATAACATCCGAGACCTACCTTGAAAGCAAACCAACGACCACTACAAACCAACGCTTAAAAACAAACCAACTACCACTACAAAAGCATCAGTGGCATTGCTCATCCATCCAACATCATCATGCCCACCGTCCCTCTTGGAAGTAAAGTACTCGTCACTGGTATCAATGGATATATAGCAGCTTGGGTAGGAAAAACACTGCTCGAAAAAGGGTACTCTGTCCGAGGAACAGTTCGTTCCCAAGATAAAGCCGTGGTCATCAAGCAAATCTTCGCCGAAGCTGGATATGGTGAAGAAAAGTTTGAGACGGTTGTAGTAGAGGATATAACCAAGGATGGTGCATTCAATGAAGCTGTGAAGGGAGTCGATGCGATTGAACATACTGCGTCGCCGTTTCATCTCAAAGATGTTCGCCAAAAAGACCCTTGCATTTGGCGGAGCACGTGCCATCAAATCACGTCATATGTGGGCGCTCCGTTCAATCTAGGCGCTCCGTTCATTCAACTCGTTCGAGTTCTTTTTGAGCCATAGCCATAGCCTGAAAATAGCCTGAAATGAATGTGAACAGTTTTCGAGTGTAAATAATAATGCACAGAATTTTTTTAACTGCTAAGCTACTAAGTACTAAGTTTACATGCGTCTAAACATATTAGTGTGCAATGAGTGCAGCTTCTCAAGTTCGGCGTTTGTCTGTCACCTTGAACAGCCTTGAACCATGCCCAATATTCCTCCAGAGGGTAAGTTTTTACTGCTAGAGATTATTATCTGAGGAAATACACCGTTAAACAACCTACCGTTCTTTCGTGCACTCCGTTGAAACCACTACCCACCATTCTATATTATTCCTGGGGTGCACACGGCCACGCCAGCAGAAGCAGGTGCCTGTCCCATTGACTTTGAGGGGCCCGGAGACGTTCAAGAAGAGACCAGAGCACAGGAAAGACAGGTCTCCCCAGTAACTTTGCAATTCGACCACGGAAACGAGAGTGAAGCTGAAGATTCGGAAGATAGAGGATTTGAGCGGTCTTCTCCATTCTGCAGCGAAGACGAGGGAGAGAACAGCGAGCGTGTGAGTAGCTATCTCATACCACTGATATGTCAAAACTAATGATATGAATATAATATAGGTCTTTTTCTCTCCCAACTCTCTTGCGAAAACACGGCGAGCTTTGGAAGATATGATGAATGTTGCTGGAGGCCCACAGGGTGTCCACCCGAAGTTGGCTTGTATACTGAAACGTACATTTAAAGATGTTGACAAGGTAGGAGGCGACTTGGGGCAGGAGAAGCGAAGACGGAAAAATCCGCGGACGTGGAAAGACAACAATGGGACGACTTTATATATGGACTAATTACTTACAGTATATACTTTGTAGCTACATACTCTTAACTTTCTTGCAACAAGCTTGGACCTGCTTGGACGAGAAGTTCGGAGTTGTTGAATGAACGGAATTGAACGGAGCGCCCAGATATGACGTGTTTGATGGCACGTGCTCCGCCAAATGCAAGGGTCTTTTTGGCGAACATTCTCAAAGCTGATGATCCACAAGGTACGATTTCGGTTCTATGCGGTGATATACACTCTACTCACCCTTCATAACTATAGAATTAATCAACCCAGCCGTAAACGGTACACTCAGCATCCTCAAAAGCGCTCTCAGAACCTCAGGCACCATCCGCCGCATTGTCGTAACCTCCTCCACAGCAGCCGTCGTAAATCCCTCGCAGCTTCCCGAACCCAAGCTCTTCTCTGAAGTCGATTGGAATAATCAAGCCATTGAAGAAATCAAGAAGAATGGGAGGGAAGCTAATCAGGTTACAAAGTATAGAGCTAGTAAAACGTTGGCGGAGAAAGGTTTGCATCTCCTCTCTATCGCTTCTTTTATCGATTAATTAACTAACATACCGATTGCCATCGGCAGCCGCTTGGGAATTCTACAACTCAAATAAAGCAAACATTTCCTGGGATCTCGTTACTCTGAACCCTCCATTCGTATGTTCCATTAATCGTGCTTAGATCTGTGCATCCTTTCTAATTTTGCTTTTAACACAGGTATTCGGTCCCGCAATTCATCTTCCATCCACGGCATCCCCTTCCGCTCTGGGCACCTCCCTCCTCGATTGGTACAACACCGTTGCAACGAGCGACATGGGCGGCAAGTCCCTCGACGCCTTAGCAAACGTAGGAGCTGGTTGGGTAGATGTGCGCGATATCGCATTAGCACATGTGCTGGCACTGACGAAGGAGGAAGCAGGCGGAGAGCGGCTGTTGATTAGCAATGGAGAGTTTACATGGCAGGATTTCAGTGCGTGTTTACCTTGTTTGTTGTTTAGTGTATGACTGATTAACTAATCCTTTTCTCTCAACAGTCGACGCAGCTAACTCCCTCCCCCCCTCCGCTCTCCCGCTAGATAAACTGCCGAAAGGAAACCCCGGGGCAGGTAAATCTTGCCAACACAAGATCTTATACGATGCGAGAAAGGCTGAGAGGATACTTGGTCTCGGTGCAGAGGTAAAGTATCATACGATGGAGGAGACCTCGAAGGATAGTTTAGAGGACTTTGCAAAACGGGGGTGGTTCTAGGTCAATTTGGGCGGTTCTAGGTTTCATGCGCTTGAATTTTGGGATACGGGAATAGTCCTTGCGCACAATATGTGAATCCTTGGCTGAAGATCACTGGTCTTGCTAGTCGCTGGCATAGATCCCTGAAACTTGTCCCCGAGAGTGCAATGTACGGTATCGTATATTAAAGTAGTAGAATGCAAAAGGATGATTACAGCTAAGTATGTAACAAAGAAGCTCGCAAGAATTATGTACAGTATGCCTCTCGAATCCGTGCCTCTCACAAGAGCTACTTTGTGAAAAAGCTGAAGAAATGTAGAGTAAGTACTGCTCGAAGTCCATGGGGCGAATCCGGATTCGAACCGAAGACCCCCTGCAAATGGGCCAAGTTTTTGCTTTTAACCAAAGCAGGTATTATCCGCAGAAAGATTGCCAAATTTGGCCAGGTCAAACTGGCCAAATTTGGCAAAGTGATATCATCTTCAATCGATCACATCGTTGAAGGATGGCGCTATCGAGCGTTTTTACTATGTCTTTAACAAAGTTATGCGTATCATGTACACACAGATGGGTCTATACTTGATCATCTTTAGGTGTATGCTCCTCTTCGCATGGGCACGAGCACTATACCGTGCCCGCCGCGAGCAACGTGCCGCGGCTGACGAGGAGAGTCGCTTGCCACCCAGTGAAATGGCGGAGGTTGAAGTAGAGGGAGAGACTAAGGTGCATTCTTCCTCGAAGAGAAGCTTATTGACTTCTCAGATGGAATGAACGGTTTGTATGAGAAGGGGTATGCTGCGCCTACTCCTGCTACCGAGCCTGTTGAGAAGGAGCCTTTGATTAGGTTGTAGCAAGCACTTTTTTGAGAGAGAAGTTTATCCAAGTAATCGATACTATCTTTGTGTCTGCTCATGGACTCTTTAGATATGTTTCGTTCAATTGCTTTTTATTTCCATATTGTACCATTGAATTCATCAGACTACTACTGATTGTATTTTTGCTTCTATGTGGAGATTCGTTTTGATTGCGGAATTTGCGTTGGTAAAAAAAGAAAATTCTGAGCCTAACCAGATAGGTAGATATCGGAGGGGACTTGCCGTAGTGCAAAACAATGAAGATATGGCCCAGGAATCCCGACTAATGCCAGTTGTGAGCGAATGTCAATCCATAATCTCATCTCCCTCAAGTATTCTATTTCCAGTCCTACTGTCCACTGAAGTTGCTCCAGATCCAGAGTCCATACCCATGACCGCTAAGCTGTGCTTTTCGGTGGCGGGCGCTAACTTCGCGCTAACAGCTCAGTGCTCAAGCGCTCGATACTTTAGGGGCTGCGATCGACCTTGGGAATCATAGGAGCTTCGCGAAAGACGAGATTCGCCCGTAGACTGTCTACAATTAAAACTATGACCTCCATACTGAAGTGGGATCTATAACTATTACACGGTGGACACGCCAGACGCCTGCCCATTATGGGCACGGGCGGGCTCCATGCACTTATCCTGCGTGCGAGTAGCCGTGGGGTGATAGGCTCGTCATTGTGCTTTGGAACGATTGGGGGTCTAAATTCCAATGATGCGCAATGAAACCAGCGACCTATCACCCTGACCCCTCCAAGTCGTTGAACACACCTGTCAGTTCCGGGTGCCGACTGGGAAACAGTCTAGCATCATCACAAAAAAGTAAGTCTTCTCATAATAGGATAGTTTGAACAGATACTGACACTTCTTTTTCTTGTTCAAGGTGCAACGTTTTTTTTGACTCTTCTTGATGCCTTTTCGGGTGTTTTAACTGGCTTACAATCTTTCCGCAAAGATTGTAAGATCTAGGTCCAGATGTGGACATTAGAGACGATTCGAGAGAAAGCAGAAGCTTATATTGGCCACAGAACAAAGGTTTGCATCGTTTATGCAGAAATATACCTACTACTCTGCAAAGTGATTAGCTCCGCTCAGACCAGCTTTGACCAGGCCAAATTTGGCAAAGAGCGCCACGTGCCACAAACTTCAAATTCTCGATCGGAGCGCAAATCCGGCATCTTCTTAAACTTCTACCACCACCATCGCCCGGAGCGATACCAGCGACACCAAGTAAGAACTCAATTTAACTTCTTCTCAGTCTCGCTTTTCTAATCTCTTCTCAGTTTCTCTGCTTCTCATCAACTTCCCCGCGTTCGTTCAAGTCTCAAATAGGACGAGCTTTCTTTACTAGTTCTGCTTGCAGCTCTTCCGAATCCAGCTCCTCGTAAGGCTCAAATTTAGTCCAGTTCCTCGCCTTTATTGATTCGTTCTTATTACGCGTTTAAGTATTGCCAACTAGAAAGTAGAATTCAAATTTCCTCTTTCTCGTTATCGCTCTTCTTACTGCTCCTCAGGTCAACTCCCTGACGCGCTCTCAGGCAGAAAATACACACTCTCACTCCCAGCGTCGAGCCTGCGCCTGTGCAACACTCGAAAATCATCTAGACTCTCGCCGTTACTCATTCGAGCATCGACCTTATTACGCGTCTTTCTCCAACACTGTCTCCATCCTTCCACGTATATAGGTAATGCTCGAGACATTCAGTGCAACTTTCCCTCTTCTAACGCGTAGCGCCGCGATTTTGTAGAGACATGCCGGAAAAGTTTGTTAAAGGACTCTTCAGCACCTTCGAGCTTCGCAAAGCCATGTCGAATGCTTTCAGGAATAGTGTTCGGCATCACCCTCCACCATCTCTGCCGCTACCCGCAGAAGGTATCACGGGCCTCTCGAAGTCACAGATAGAAGAATTTGGCGAAGCAGGTCGGGAAGTCGTCGGCGCGCGAGTCGAAACCTTCTTGATGGATGCGCTGGGATTGGAACGAGATTCGTTTTTCAGCCAGGCCAGTCCCGTAATGAACCTCATTGACACTCAGTTGCTGATGCACCTGTGCTATAGACTGCTGTGAAAATTGTTGACAAGAATATGGACAAGGTCATTACTTCTCTCTCCGAGTGTGAGTTATCCAAAAAGAGTGTCGAGTCTCGTACGCGCTTTTTCTTTGTCCACATCGGCAGATCCGAAGCCGAATTCAGCCTCGAAAATATTGGACCGATGTTGGACCTGTATTTGGACGAATTTCCGCATATTTTTCAACGCTGGTAAGATACTGCCCTCTCTTTCTCTTTCAAAGCTGATTAGTCGAGCAGGAGACCTGTTCCCGATGACTTTGAAGGTTCACCCCAGTCGGTAAGCCCGTTCTCATTACTCAAGTGGGATCATCTTCTCAACTGACGTTTTAGGCCATCAGGCGCACGGAGGAGTTCCGGATCCCTGTCTTTCGCAGGGAGACTGCAAGCCAGGTTGACAGCGCAGTGCTCGTATGTATTATTGTATCAGAGTCTGCGGACTGTTCTCTGAATCAGAACCTTAATAGCGTCGTAGCCAAAGGCTAGCCTCGCGTCCTGCGAAGTTTACCGCGGTAAGTAAACCTTGACATTTTTTTGTTGCTCTCGTCTCAATTGGATATCTACTAGGGTCAACAACGTTTCTTCTTTCGAAAGATTGGCGAACTTCCGGTGACGCCAACCAAGGTGAATACTACCGTTTTGTTGTCGTTGTCGTTTCTCATAGAATGAACCACAGGGTCAGAAGAAGACGACTCAGGACGCTTTGGAACATCCAGCCAAGGTTAGTCTTGCTACGCTGTTGCATCTCAAATGCTCGTTTAATGGAACGCATACTATCAGCGGAGGAGATTGGCGGATGTCTCGAATCTTCTTACTCCTAGCCAGTCAATCTCCATGGCGCCACTCAAAGCGAATCGGAAGCCTGCCAACGATGAGTCGATCTCGGCGGCGCCATTCAAAGTCGTCAAGGTGAGTTTTCAGTTCTTTATGTTGATTCCTTTTCTGATCTCGACACGTAGGCCAGAAAGCAGGGGGCGCGCGAGAGAGTCAAACGATTCTTTGGAGGTATGTTTGAGGCCAGCTACGTTTTCCTTGCTTTTTCTTATTCTGTATTTCTAGTCGTTGATGAAAACGCGGTGTCTAATGGCACCCGTTCTCGTTTGAAAGCCTAAAGTCGCTGGTGTAGTTTAGATTTTGGGCGATGTTAGATTTACTAGTACTCTCTGCTGGTTGGAGGTGAAGGATAACAATTTGTATCGTTTTGTGTAACTGTAACGATGTAACGATTGTATCAAATCGAAGACTTCAGACTTCAGCTGAACAATGAGACGACAAACAAAGACGCGTGGCTCTTACCTTGCTTTTTGACCTCGACCATCATCGAAATATTCAAGTTCATTCCTTCGCCAATTTCCCCTGGGAGGCAAGGAACACATGACCCCAACCTTGGCTAGATCGATGGCGCAGACTGAGACTGGTCTTCCTGACTCAGAGATTCAGAAGTTCGGATATGCCTTTTACACAAAACTAGGTCCTTTCGGAATAAGTAAATCTAACCATGTGTATTCGTTCTCAAATTCTCATTGGATACATGACTTAGAGATCCTGGATTTGCTCCATATACTTCTGTCGTAGGAGGCTCAAGACCAACGCATACGGGCCCATTCATCACAATCATTTTGTAGCGTATCTGAGAACTGATAAAAGTGCAGCAATCCTATAACCTTATCATTGCGAGGCAGCTGTATTTACTACGGTCAAAATTCTGGTGCGTTGTCTTTCATATCCCCTCGTTCTTTTAACCCTATCATACAACATTCCTGAGAACAGGCTCTTTACGATTGCTTTGAACTCCAGTCTTGCTTTCGGTCCAATCTTCAGATCTCATCCTTCGACTAAGTAGTCGATCTTACCACACAAAGAAATGCGACTGCTATCGTACCGTTGCTAGCTTTGTATCATCTCAAGCTATGGATTATTTCTAGGGAAAAGTTAAGGATGCCAAGCAATGTTTCAGCTACACACTCGTGAAGGCATTCAGGATTATTCGCTGTGCATATTTTGCGCATCTAGTGTGGTTTGGCGTTGAACGTTCATGTTATATCTGGTTCGAATTGTAATTTTGTCTAGGCAAAGAAGCTCAGCTAAGTGGCTACTGACTCTTGATATAGTGTTGACTTCGACTTTGATATAACATGATTGCGGTCAACCATGAGCGGATCCAGAATTTCACGTACTCTAGTTATTCCTAGTGAGCGCCGACTTCTGCTTCAAAGTCACAGTTTCTTATAACGATGTTGTTTCAGTAGATATTCAAACTCTTTTCTAATCTCCGCACTAGTTCTAGCAAATTACAAGAGACCTTTACAGCTCAAATCATCTCATATCGGGACTCATCCCGCTGGCAAGGATTGACCGTTCTGAGGGACGTGCGAGTCACGGACAGTAAGTGGATTAACCACTTCTTTCTTTCTTCCTCTCCCTCACCACCCTCTTCCTCTGTGGCCAAATGACTATAACTCACGAGAACCACGAGAACCTTTTACAAAGTTCTGTACTCGCTGGAAAGTTCCCTTTCCATTTGGCTCAGGGACAGGTGAGTTTTGGGCGTCCATGCTCACTTCTCGTTTGGCTTCAATCGCACGCACGGGAGGTACCATACGCCCGTACCTGTGAAAATCAATTTACAGGTTTCACTATGGCGTTACTGGCATAAGTTATCACCATGTAGCTCCGACTCTTTTCTTATTAACTAAAAATCTATGGTATACCTTTTTCTTTATGTTTTTTCTTGTATTCTATCTCCTAATAGGTCATCTTTAGTTGAGACAGGTAAGTTTTCAACTGTTAGCGCCAGCGGGGGGTGCGCTGGGTGCGGGACCAAACCATCTGACCCAAATCTGACCCAAAGTTTCGTCACCTTCAGAGTCGACTCTCACTGGGCTCCATCTTTGTTGGGTTTCTGTGAATGAATGGATGTAGATAGTAAGTATCGATTGTTACTGTCATTCCGCGCTGCAGCTGAAATTCCACTCGGGACATTTTTAATTTTGGATGGTGGGAAATACGCATATAGTATACTTATAGGATATCAGTCGTCGCTAGTTACCGATTGTTGATACAAGTATACTATAGGTCCGAAATTAATGCTAATTATGATAGGGGACTCGGACGAAGTCGGATACTACTCGCAAGTTACTTCGAGGTTCAATCATCATCATGATCCTGATCGACCTTGTATACATCCTATGATTATGAGGGCTCCACGAATGAGCAAGTAGGGGAGGTATCACTTACGGTATTTTTTGAGCCGTCTAATAGGTTTCTTTTTGTTCTTATATAATTAGTGAGGCTTTAGCTCGAATCAAGCCGTCCCCCACCATCCCACACCCTATCCGACATAATGGACTCGGACTCAGACTCTGCTAGTGAAAACGGCGCTATTCTCGCTCTTCTCTCTAGTGATGAGTATATTAACCTGGTTGTGGCCATCGTGGATAGTACTTTCTTTGGTACGACTCTGCCCAGAAGACCCACTAATTGCAGTTACTTACTATTTGTTTTTGGCAAGGCTTCTGTCTCTTCGCCTTCATTGTGGCATTGTATATCCATGCGTATGTTGTGCAGCGCATATATCCTTGTCTAATACTTACTTCCTCCGTGTCCATTACTACTGCAGATGCAAGCGCAGTATCGTAGGACGCCCTCAAAAAATCTTGCTCTCGTTGATCATTTTTGCCTTCTTACTCAACACATGGAATTATGGACTCAATTGCTACGCGGCAATTCTTCTGGGAACAAAATATTCATTTATTACCCCGTCTACTGGAGATCTAAACGACAATCTGGAGGCAGTAATTGTGGGGCTGAAAACCGGGATTTTAATGGCCACTTGGCCTTTTAATATCAATGTGGGTGCATTTTTGGATGTCTCAAATATGTAACGATCACTAATACGAATATACTAGCTTCTTATTGGGGATGCCATTGTCGTATGGCGGGCTTGGATCATCGGGGGTGGCCATAAGGTGTTCAAGTACATCATGGCGCTTCTCATGGCTGCGAACATAGGTGAGGAGGAGGCTTGCAATTCTCCTCAATGTTTCCAGGCCACCAACTCATCCCGACTTCTGTCACCGATAGTTTTCCGATACTTACTGATGACTACTGTACGTAGGTGCAAATCTTGCGGACGCGATCTTGGACGATACTAGCACCGTGGGAGGTCCGCTAGCGCTGGACTATGTTTCGTCCTTTGTATCCCTCGCAGTGAACTTGCTTGGAACAGGTATCATAGGTTTCACGACATGGCAAGTCCCACAGACTTCATGCTGGTTATCGTCGTTCTCAGACTTCGACACATACGTAGGCAGCACAAGAAATCTACTTACCAGGCTTCAACCGCTAGCCGAAGAAAAAAGTCAAGCATCGAGATTATATTATTTTTTCTCCTACAATCGGGCGCTGTATTTTGTGCTATTCAAGTAGGTACATGGGTTTTCTTCCTGTCTCCGAATAATGTTATCATTATGTAGCTCCTGTATGCGGTGGCCCAGGTACTTCCTGGTTTTACTTCAGGTTCTAGTGCATCCGACCTCCTGCTAGTTACCGTCATGACAGCCATCTGTAATGGCGCAGCGGTAAGATGATCATTTCAGACCTTCATTCATTATCTTGATGAAAGATACTTATAGGTTTTGTATCCACTGGCTGTGTTCATCATGGTCAACACCATTGATACACCCTTCGTGGAAACATTTTACGATACTAAAGCTCAACCGCAGGAGAATCACGCGGTTCGCGCCAGGATCGCAAACACCACCTCGTCGGACGGACAAACCTTCAATGAATCTGCGATAAACTTTTCACCGAATCCGCACATTGGGAGCTCAGTGACAGCAGCTAGTTACTAGTTACTCTGTCAGAGTACAGGAAATCAGTAAAGGAACTATGTACAACTTGAACAATGTCGATGTATTTATTATGTAAACTTTTGCGCAACTTTTGGGTATTGCATTTGCTCGCACAAATCATCTTTTATTATCAGGTGGCCGTAGTAGCTGCATTGAACTCTGCAGTAATTCCCGACTGCATAGCTCCGACATCGCTTGTTACGTTGATCTAATGCTTTTTTAGAATTTGAAACCACTGAGAGAGTTGAAGCAAACGAAAGCATTCACCATGTCAAACCCCTCCGCAGCACGTTGTGCAGCTTGAGCTCCTGACGTGCAATACATTGCGCTGTGGAAAGGAAAAGTATGTTTAGAACCTATTCATGTCTTGAAAGAAGTACACACCATTTCTTCCCAGCATCGTGAGCAGCTCTCAAAATATCTTGGATCACCTTCTCGATCTCAGGATGTGGGTCAGGAGAGGGTGGTGGGTATCCTAAGCAGATTGACAAGTCATATGGGCCAATGAACAGTCCGTCTAGTTTCATTGAGCATTGTGTAGTGGACAAATGAATTCGAAACACACGAACCAATACCGTCAACTTCTGCAATTGCTTTAACATTTTCCACCCCCTCACGAGTTTCAATTTGAACGAGGACGACAACATTATCATTGGCTACACTGAGATACTCTGATCCAGTCGGAATATTCCAATTTTCTTGCGTGTAGGGACTACCGAATCCTCGTCGACCCAAGGGCGGGAAACGGCTGGATTGAGCAACTTGGTGAGCCTGAGACGGAGTTGATACCTGATTCGTTTCGTCAACTTTATCGCCAAAGTTCAAGCTCAAGGCCCACACACCATTGGTACCAGCACACCTGAAGAAGAATTAAGTCGTTGATATTGTACGGAATCATTACTCTACATACCTCGAGCACCAGCATCCAAAGCGTATTTTATCTGCCAATTAACGCCTTCCGATCCACTACCTGTACCATGGCCCGTTGCGGGGATGCGCACTAGCGCACTCGGTCCGTCCTTCACACCGTGTATCGCAGCGATGACCTCGGTGGCGCCAGCCGGGTTGAGGGGAAGCAAGCCGTGCTCACAGTCCAGCATGATCCAGGACATGTTAGGTCGAGACAATTGAGGATTAGAGACGAGGGATCTAGCAACGGAACGCGCATGGACGAAGCCTCCGTTGGTCAGCCAGATCCCAAAAGCGGGCTTGTTGGCTTTGAAAACATTGAGAAGTGTGTGTGCTACCATTCCGCTCGTCGTCGAGGTTGGGTTCAACCTTGAATTCAGCTGATCCCATGATCATGCCACCAGAAGAAGGTGATTGAGTTTTAATTCTTCGACACGGA
This sequence comes from Gymnopus androsaceus JB14, assembly GCA_009733575.1. Lineage (NCBI taxonomy): Eukaryota > Fungi > Basidiomycota > Agaricomycetes > Agaricales > Omphalotaceae > Gymnopus > Gymnopus androsaceus. The sequence continues at coordinate 382 of ML769773.1, read as the reverse complement.
TGACTTCATCTCGAGCTTGTCGCGTCTATAGTGCAATAAAATCCCTTTAAAGGCTTGAGGTTTTACAGAAAACGAGTCTTGACGACTGTGAAGGTTAAGGTCAAGTTGTGCGGGCCGCCCGGCTCGCAGCGATTCATTTCACTCTTTCCTCTGTAAGTTTAACATTTAGCTGAACCAAAGCTTAAGCGTGGCCCTCGGCCCATTTTAAAAGAACTCTGGAAAATAGCTGCCACAGCTATGGCACCCATGGCTTTTTCCGACTCGACACAGGACCTTGGCTTTGAATTTCTAAGCAATAAAGGTAGAAAAGCACATATCGGTCTATGTACGCTACAGTCAATGAAGCAGGTTTCTCTGTTGCTTACAGGTCGCTCCTGTACTG